>PVJH01009137.1:0-80865 GCA_004026705.1 Nesogale talazaci | reverse complement strand
ATTAATACAAAAAAGGGGGACCTGTCCGGAGCCATCCAGGCCGGACATGCTTGGCCTGGCTATAGTCACGTAGCCTGAACTCTGTCACGGTCATTTGCTGAGATTTATGGTCTGTTACTTTTGTAACTTTTGCATAGACCTTGAGCTGTGAACAGCTGGCCTCCTTTGGAAGGTGGTTGTGGGGACGGCCCTGGCCTTCAAGGCTGGACAAGATAATATAGGTAGTGAATAGAGCATTTGTGAGTATCCTCTGATTTGCAGGTGTGCTGACCTTCACTTGTTAACTTTGAAAATAACTTTGTTTCATACCTTGGCTTGTTGCCTAGGCTTGCTTACCCTACAAACTTGTTTTATTTCTCCCTAATAAACGAGACTTGATCAGACTCCTGTCTTGTCTCCATTCTTCGCGTTTCCTACCCATCTTCATCTTTCAGGCTCCGGACCCAGGAATCCACGTTCGAGTGTCCCGCGGGCCGGGACATTTATCCACTCTAATCATGAGGGAGCTGCTCAGAGTAGGGAGATTATTGTATGTCTCTCATTATTGACAGTAGTCTGAGTTCCAGTGCAGTTTCAGTGGGTTCTTTTTGTTTTTGACCCATTGAAAAATTGCTTGCAATAATTAAAAATGGCCAAACCTAATTGGGACAGTTGACATTTCGTGTTCCCTGTTCTTGTTCAGTTTGTATTTTAATTGGTATTTGATCTAGTTATTTTTTCCATGGGGACATATTTTATCTACTCTTTATCTTTTGCTTTGAAGCTCAAATTTCCATGAAGATCATCCATACATGTTTTACTTTTGGGGTGTGTCTTTATTGCATGTAGAGGGTCTGGGGTGTATATCCATTTACTTTCAACCCTTTTATTGACCACCAGAATGTGTAGAATTTTAATGCTAAGTATTTTCATAATTGTGTAAATGTTTAAGCCTAAATTTTAAAAAATGGCCTCGATACCATATGTAATAGAGCTAAATGTAAGACATGGCTTCTAATTTCAAATTCCTTCTAATTTGGGTGAGGAAATAGTAGTATTTTAAAAATGAAAACGTGGTATGGGATGAGATATGGTATCAAGTAGGTAGCATATATTTAGGGATCATAGGATTTAGAACACTGGTAGCTCACAATGTTAAGAATAATAACTAAAAACCCAATGGAAAGATACAGATAAATGGTGAGCAACAAGTTGCACATAAGATGTGATGAAGGTCCCAGTTCAAAGCTTATGAAAAAAATTTTTTTCTCTTCTAAGTCAACTCTCCCAGGTGATTTTCCTCTTGATTTCTGACTAGCAGTCGTGCCAAGTGCCTTACTACTTATAACCTATCAATATCTTGCACCTTTTCCTACAATTATTTATGAGATTTTTCATGACTGCCTGCTTCTGTGCCCACTTGGAGTCTAATACTGGAATCTTCTAATTTCTGAGGCTGTCAAGGGCATGGAGAAAAGGTAAGCTTTTTAAAAAAAATATATAGACTTTGTGACTATGTGATGACTTAGTAGATGAATATTGCAACAAAATATGCTTGAAGATTAGAGGACATCATTTGATCAATGTATTAATAAATATATATGAGTGTGTCTATATACTCACGTATATGTTTGTTGTTAGAGTCAATATATACATTTGTTCTTGTTAGATGCAGTAGAGTCTGTCCTAACTCATATGCACCACGGACTGAAACACTGCTAGACCTGCACCATCTTCATTATTGTGATTGAGTCCCTTGTTACAGGCACTGTGTAAATCCATGTCCTCGACAGTCTTGCTCTTTTACACTGATCCTGCACTTGACCAAGCCTGATGTTCTTTCCCTGGAACTAGTCTCTCTTTGAAACATGTCCTCAATCTTCCCATCCTTGCTTGTAAGGAGTATTCTGACTGTATTTCTGCCAAGACAAGTTTGTCTGTTTCTCTGACAGTATATAGTATTTACAGCAGTCTTCACTAACACCATGATTTAAATGCACCAATTCTTGGGCAGTCTTCTCTATTTGTTGTTCAACTTTCATATGTATCTGAGTCAACTGAAAATACTGAATATATATATATATATATATATATATATATATATATATTTCCCCAAATCTATAAATGCCCTTTGCCTTTTAATTCTTTCCTCTAAGTCCTTTTGCTTTTGTCTTGTCCCACTATCATGTTCAGCCTTATTTTGGGCTTCAGGAATTCTTCTTGGTTATACGGCCCTTGATCAAACCCTGCCAGACCTTCTGCACCCTCCTCACCATTACCGGTTTGTTAACACGCACTTTCTTTTCCCGTTTTCCCCTCTCCCACGTCCCCCCTGGAATTGTCATCTCATTGTTCTCTCTTCCAACTTGTTTATCCTGCCTATCCCATCCAGATAGACACACAGCAAAAACAATATGCACAAACACAAGACAAAGCACAACAAAGGAACAACAGAAAATATAACAACAACAAAAAGGTAACGACAAAAAAAAAAGAAAGAAAAACCTATACATTCTTCAAGGTCTATTTGTTGTCCTTTAGGAGTGTTTTCCAGTTGAGTCTGATCATGCCCTGATCCCACAGTCTATTTTTGGTACTCCCTGAGTACTTCATTTCTCTGCTGCCCCTGCTGCTAGGTTGCATACCCTGAATGTCTCACCTTGGTGTGGTGGGCTCAGGGTAGGCACAATTCTCTCTATATGTCTCCAGTGTTGTTCCCTGATGCTATAGGTTAGTGAGGAATGTTGTGTTTCGTGGTGGGGCCAAACTAATGGTCATCTCTGTGTATTGACTACTCTGAATAGAAATATTATCCTCAGGGCACTGTGGGCCAGGATGTGCTTCACTTTTTTCTTCCCCCCTGATTTGCTCCTGTGTGCTTTGATCAGACGGGTCCCTCTTCTTGAGCTGTAGCTTCAGTGCTGTCCTCTGAAATGGAATCTTCTTGTGGGGAGGATGGTATGGGCTGCCCAGTTAGTTGGTACTGGCGCTCAGCCCTCAGGCCTCTCTATTGGTTCCTTGATTCATGCAGTTCTTTTTTTTATAGACCAGCTTCTTGAATTATTTGCTTATCTACAGATTGAATGTTTAGTAATAGGATAAAATTTTGATGGACACTTTTCTTGCCTTTAAATCATGTGTTATTCCCTTGTTTTGTTTATTAACAGCCTGTTGAACCATGAGATGTTCTTGATATTCAAGTGTGATATACTCAAAGTCATATTTTGGTTCTTGTGGGTTTGTTTAAATTTGTTTAAATTCAACAAATTTTGTTGTATATTAATAGGTATATTAATTGTATATTAATATATTAATTTGTTGTATATTAATTGGTAGCTGCAGAAAAATTCACTCAATAATTTATGTTACTATCTTAAAATCTTTAACCTAGAGTTAAACATGTTACATACTATCCTATGCACAATAGTGCATAGTGTGCTAGTAATAATTTGTAAGCTGTCACCCTGACCCCCGATGGGGACATCCAGCTATCAAGTCAAATTTTAAGTGTGGCTTTTGCTTTATCTATATAACTCATAGCTTCACTATTTGGTCTTAGAGGAACTTCCTCTAAGTATACATCATCATTTTTTATTTTTGCTACCTATAAGAAATATGCTTATCGTTAGGGGTCATCTGGTTGGCTAAAGCTCAGACTCTCACGGTGGACGAGTCACTGCTGACTCACAGCGACGCCCCCGTAGGTTTCTGAGAGTGTAACTGCCTGTTGGAGGAGGAATCCCAGCCTTGCTGCTGTGCACCTGCTGGTGCTTTCAAACTATTTTGGTTCTTAACTTTTTGATGCTAATTTCTCTAAGCTTGATTTGTCCATTCTCCTGGAAGTCCATCACATATTCTGTATGCTTTGCAAACAATTCCAATAAACCAATTGTTCTGTCTTACATTTTCACTGTCATCTCTCATATGCACATGACGAGATGTGGCTTGGGTGAAGTGCATCTTAGACATCATATCTTTGCTTTACACATCTTCAGAGAAATTTTTGTAGCACATTCACCCAATGCCATCTCCCTTTAAATTTCTTGCTTCTTTTATAGACATTGGTTATTATTGATTGATCCAAGCAGAAGGAAATATAAAATTACTTCATTTTTTCTTTGCTTATCATTATGCTATTTATTAGTCCATTAGTAAAGATTTTTGTTTTCTTCAATTTATGTGTGATCCCTACTGAAGGCTGAAGGTTTTGACCTTCATCATCAAATACTTCAAGCCTCCTTCCTTTTGACAAGCAGGTATCCAATTCATCTTATTTTGAACTTAAAGTCTTATTCTTCTTATAGTCGGGCCTCTGGGATTGCCTGCTCAGTATGCTGATTGAATAAACAAAGTACAGGCTCCAAGCTAGGTACACAGTTTTCCCATTGCAAATCCTATGTTGTCACGTTGTTGTCTTTAAATCACTGCTTACAAGAAGAGTAATTAGAAGGAATGGAAGAAAAAATGAAGTAAAATAGTTAGAGAAAAGTTCAAAAGCCAATTCCAGAAGGCAAAGTAAAGCATTGTTATTAAGTACACCAGGACATCCAATTCAAAGAACAAAAAAATGAAGAACAGACTCAGTATGTCTCATGCTCAAAGAATTGAAAAAGCAAATTAAGGAGGGAGGAGAAAATGGTCTCTAGTTAAGACTCACATGCCTGGAGCTCCTGCTGCCAGACTAGAAAATTGGGAGGGAAGGTGAAGAAGGCTGGTAGAGTCCTGAAATTAGAACTAGGGTACTAGGTTCTGTCTTGTACTCCAAATTTTTGTGATTTCCACTCACAAAACAAACCAAGAACACACTAAATCACTCTAGGTTTGACGTGCTGGGCTCGTGGGCTTCAGCATAAGAGCTCCTTCTACCCTTTAGCTCTGAGTAGCGATTTTCTCAGGCTGACACTCTAAAGGGGACATGAGCCCAGACACGGAGAACTTCTGAGACCTAGTCACAGAACTCCACATCAGAGCCCCTGGTGCTGTTAGCTGTCTTGAGCTTAGAACCTGGGAAGTGGGGCCTGTGGCAAGTCATAATTTGAAGCAGAAAAAAATAAATAATCTACCTGAGTTGGGGTGAGGAGCGGCAGCAAATAAGTGAATAGTTATAGTCCAGGGGGCGAATAGTTATAGTCCAGTTCCAGTTGACTGAGAAAAAAACATCCTTCCTGATAAGCTGGATGTCCCCATCAGGGGTCAGTGGGACAGCCCCCAAATCAAAGCACCATATGTCCAAAATAATAAAACATCTTTTCTGTGTAAATACAACAAATCCCAAGCTCATAGATCAATTCCCAAAGAAGCATGTAGACGGAGTCTCTTAACAAACAGCATAAGAAGGGAGCCCAAGCTAAAGAATGCCAGAATTCAGCTACAGTGCTGGGAGGTTTTCAGCAAACGACCTTGTTCCTAACTGAGCAAAGTCAGAGTCAAAAGTCAGAGAGCAGTTTAGTTCTATTCTAGCTGACCAGGGGGACAACAAAAACAAAAATAAAATCTCTGAGCTAGTAGGGCATTAGCAGTCTAGATAGTTTAATAATCCCTGACCCCCCTCACCATGGGTCTACATACAGCTTAAGAGACTCGGCCTGTTCCGGGACTCTACATGTGGCTGACAGAACACCCTGACCCTCCCCTCTGCTGCAGTGCTACATACAGCACAAGGTAGGCATACCAATGAACGTCAGCACTCAGTACTGCTGTGGTAACTGATGCCTGGCCGCTACTGTGATTTTGCCGTTGGGAGTAATCCCAATAACATCTGTGGACCCAGCGGGCACACCACCCCGCTGCCTTGATACAGAGTTGGAACTCCTCCTGCTCCACGGTTAGATGATCAAGCTGGAGTTATCTCCTTACTTACCACTCGATTTCTTCTTTCTTTATTCCCTCACACTGCTGTCTTTCCCACCATAATTGGTCTCAATGGGCCCAGTTTTGTGTTTTTTTCCTCTTTTTCTTTTTTTCTCTCTTTTTCCTCTTATCTCCCTCCTTCTTCTATCATACACCACTGCTGAGTTCCAGGCCACTACCATCTGCCTAGGGCAACTCAACTCAAACAGCAAGGGGAACTCCAGTCTCCCCTCCATGGGAGGGCTGCACACCACGAAAGACAGTTGTGACATCCCACTTCAGTGCTCCACACTGCTGAGCAAATCTCCATTGGGCCTCTAAGGTGATCTTGCCAACGAGGACAATTCTGCCCAGTACCACTGGGTCCCTGCTCTAAAAGGACATAGCAACCTGCCATCTTGGGGCAAGATTTAAACACCTCTGGGCCCACATTCAGGCAAGTAGCGATCAGCCTATCTCTTTATTCTTTATTTTTTCCATCTCTCTCTTTCTTCTCAATTTACCATCAAAGTCAATCTTAGTGTGCACAGTTGTGCTTTCCCCTCCTTTCTCTTTCCACTCTTTTCGCTTTTCTGTTTCCCTCCTCTCCCTTTCCTTCCATATGCCACTGCTTGTTTCCAGTCCCCTACCTTCCACCCAGGGCAACTCTGCCCACCCAGTGGGGAGAGCTACCATCTAGCCCCTGTGACATTGCTGCACATGGCATGAAGCAGGGCTACACACAGCATGGCACGGGGCTCAGTTATCTACTTTTTCTCTTCACTTTTCCCCTTTATCTTATTCTTCTGTCACTCTTTCTTCTTTTCTCCTCTTCATCCCTACTCTCTTTCCTGGCATAGTCTCAGCCGTTTTGGTTTTCCTTTTTTGATGGTTTTAAATTTTGTGTAGTCTGTGCAGTTTTTTCTTTTTTTTTGGTAAATGGGTATTAATTTGTGTGGCATTTTTTTGCTCCTGTATTTGCTTTCTTATTTCTCTCTTTTTCTTCTCTTCTTCCTCTCTTTCCTTTCACAAGTCACTAATGGCCTCTAGGCCACACCCCTTAGCCCAGGACAACTCAGTTGGGGGACATCCTGCCCACATTAGTTGGCTTTACACACAGCTGGGAAAATAACACCAGTCCTTTTCATACCCCATGTAGTTGGGGCCTCTATCCTTCAAACAGCTGGAGGAACTGCAGCCTAAGCCCCAGGACCCTACAAGTGACCATGGATCTCCTGCCCACCACAGGAGGTGCTCAATGCTGTTGCAGGAACATTTTTCCAACCTCCATGTCTCTGACGAGGGTAATTGTGCCTGCCAGCTACGGTGCTCGACACCAAAGAGGGTATACCCACACACCCTCCTCAGAACTCCAGTTACAGAGGAAAGCATGCCGTGCGACCCGAGGTTCTCTCAGCACTGTGAGACAAGCCACTATGACTTACTTAGAGATTAGTGAGTGAAATACCACCCCTCATGGGCCCAAAGCAACTAGACCCGTGTCCCATGAGACGACTATCCAACTCACATTCCACATCACAGAATAGTGGTTGGCTACCCTAAGTGTGAAACCACAGGAAAATACAGCAGTAGTCTTAACCCTCAGCACAGCTACCTTCAGGTAGTTTGTAGAAGCACTCATATGAGTCCCCCAACAGAGAATCAAGTGTTCTTTGGCTCTGGAAGATGGCTTCAGCCTCTTCTAAAACAACATGTACACAGCAACCAGCCCCAAGAGCCTCAACAAAAAAGCAGGAGAAACAGAAGGCAATGCCTGAAGAGGTCATGAACCTAAGGATGTGCACAGAAGAAGCAAATATTGACCAGACACAGAATGAGATTTTCAGAATACCTCATACAGTATATGAGGGAGTGAATACAGAAAAAAGGATGACATGATAGAGGAGGAAAAGGCAACACATCAAAGAGAGATACGAGACTTCAGGGATGAAATAACAAAATCTAGTGACAAATAGAATTGGCCAATACACCTGAGGAGGCAGAGAGTCACACCAGTGACCCAGAGGCTGACCAAGCAGACCTCAGCACATGGGAAAAGCAGTCAAATAAGACAATCAGAGAAGTTGAAGAAAACCTGCGAGTCGTGTATGATGCTATGAAGAGGAACAATATCAGAGCCATTGGATTGCTGGAACAAGGCACAGCAAAGAAGTTAACAGCAAAATAGCAAGGGAATTCTTAGAGCAAAACTTCCCTGGCTTGTTAAATGAACATTAGGCAACCATTCAGGATGCTGAAGGAACACCAGTCAGGCCGAATCCCAAGAAGTCACCAAGACACATAATAGTTAAATTATCCAAATATGAGGGAAAGAAGGTCATAAAAGCAGCTAGGGAAAAGCAAATAGTCACATATAAAGATACTCCAATAAGAGTATGTTCAGACATCATCAGACACGATGAAGAAGAGGAGAGAATGGAGTAAAATATTCCAAATATTGAGGAAAATATGCAAACCCAAGAATACTGTACCTGGCCAAATGATCTATTAAGATAGATGGGGAAGTAAGAGTCTTTCCAGACAAGGAAAAACTTAAAGAATACATAAAGAAAACCCAGTCCTACAAAAGATCCTTTCTAATCATGTATGGGCAGAAGACCAAGCCTCATCAAGTGCAAATAGGGGCCATCACATAGAAAAATTCCACCCATAGGGAAACAAAGAGAAATAGCCCCCAAGAAAGTATTGGCTCAGTCGTGGATATTAGGCAAAAATGAAGCACACATACAAACAAAGCAAGTGGATAAGTAGGTAAGTAGAAAAATACCCAAGACAAAAGTTACAAGATGGGGCTGATCCCCGGTGGCATAGTGGTTAAGTGCAGGACTGTGGCCCACTGGCTTGGTGGTTCAAATCCAGCAGCAGCTCTCAGGAGCAAGGCTGTGCCTCCCACTCCCACCAGAGGGCAGTGATGCCCCCACAAAAATTAATTAAAAGACCTTTAAAAAAAAGTTACAAGATGACACCACAGAGTCCACAAATGAATGTAATAACATTGAATATCAATGGACTGAACTCAGGCATTAAAAGGTAGAGGCTAACAGACTGGCTCAGGAAACATAACCTTTTGGTCTGCTGCCTACAAGAGACATATCTCAAGCACGAAGATAAAAACAGGTTGAAAATGAAAGACTGGAGAAAAATATGCCAAGAAAATGTCAACAAAAAAAGCAAGTGTAGCAAACTTAATATCCAACAAAATTGATCTCAAGGTACAGGCCATAATGAGAGAGAAGGAGAGACACTATATAATGCTCAAGGAAATCATAGACCAAGAGCCAGTGAACATAATAAATATATATGCACCCAAGGAGAGACCCATGAAATTCATAAATCAAACACTCCAAAAGATGAAAAAAGAAATCACAGGCTTAACAATGATCGTTGGTGACTTTAATAAGCTATGCCCTAAAAGTGACAGGTCGCTGAGAAAGAAACTCAACAAGGAGGTTATAGCTCTAAGGGTACAATTGGAGGACTTGACTTGATAGATATTTTCAGAGCGTTCCACCCAAATTTAAAAAATTCACATTCTTTTGAAGCCCATACACAAAGGCACATATGCAAAGGTACATATACAAAGATAGACCACATGCTGGGACACAAGTTGAACTTCAGTAAATTCAAGCACATAAAGATTATACAGACATCTCTCTCTGATCACTGTGCCTTAAGGCTGGAAATCAACAGAAGGATGGTGAAGAAAACAAGGTCAACCAATTGGACAATGACTAATTCTCTACTGCAAAAGGAATGGTATTGACCCAGATTGGAGATGAAATCAGGAATTTTCTAGAAACCAATGAGAATGAAAATACAACATATCAAAACCTATTTAGGATTTAGTAAAGGCAGCTATCAGAGGGAAGCTGAAAGCAATAAATGCACACATGAAAAAAGAAGAGAGACTTTGTGGTTGATATGCTGGCACAAAACATATCAAGTACAGCAGAGTAAACAGAACAATTCTAATAGCAAAATGATAGAAATAATAAAAGTCAGAACTAAGATACAGGAGAAGAAAATAAGAAAATTATGGAAAACATTAGTGCAGTTAAAAATTGGTTCCTTGAGAGGATTAACAGAATTGATAGTCTGCTGGCAAACCTAACCGAAGAAAGGAAGAAACACATGTCAATTGCAAGAAAAGAATAGGGATGAAACGAGACATTGCAATGGGTCCTAATGAAATCAAAAGGAAAATTACAGTACTGTGAAGGCCTGTTCTCTAATGAATTCAACAACTTGGAAGGCATGGACAAATATTTGGAAACACAATACCTCCATACCAGATGGATGTCAAGAACCTCAGTAGGCCCAAAGCAATGAAAGAATAAACAAGTTTATGAAGGATTACCAACAAAAATTATCTCTAGGCCAGAAGGCTTTGCAGGAGAATTCTACCAAGCATTCTGGGAAGAACAGATGCCAATCCTACACAAACTCTTCCAGAACATAAAAAAAGACAGAAAACCCCCAAACTCTTTCTATGAAGCTGGTATAACTCTGATAACTAAACTGAGCCAGGATTTAACAAGAATTGAGAACTATAGACAGATATCCCTAATGAATATCAATTCAAAAATCCTTAACCAAACACTAGACAATAGAATACAAAAGCACATCAAAATGACAAATAACTGTGACCAAGTGGTAGTCATACCAGGGATGCAGGCATGGTTCAACATTTAAAAGACCATTAGTATTATTCACCACATTGATGGGGAAAATGATAAGAAGCACAAGATAATATCAATAGATGCAGAAAAAGCATTTGACAATATCCAACACCCATTCTTGTTTAAGACACACAAGAAGACAGGAATAAAAGGGAAAAATCCTCAATATTATACAAACTGTATATGAAAAAACAACAGCCAACATGGCAACTGATTTTTGATAAGGGCCTCCAAAATATCAAATGGGAAGTGGATGCCCTCTTTAAAACTGAAAATAATGAAACCCAAATGGAGATTGAGCATCGGAGTGGGACAAGAGAAAAGTAAAAGGAAATAGAGGAAATAACTGGGGTGAGGGCGGGTAGAGGGCATTTATAGAGATTTAAAGAGAATTTAATTTAATTTATAGAGAATTTAATTTAATTTATAGAGAATTTAATTTAATTTATAGAGAATTTAATGGAGAAAAGACAAAAATAATTCTACTGAGAAAGGGAACCAGACAAGGATGTCCCCTGTCCCCACTTCTATTTAACATTTACTTGATGTCCTAACTAACAACATAAAACATAGAAAAGACATCAAAGGCATTCATGTTGGGAAGGAAAAGGTGAGATCATCATTATTCACAAGTAATATGATTCTATACATCTAAAATCCCCTAAACTCCACAAGTGGAGTGTTGGAAGCAATAGAAAATTATGGCAGAGTGGCAGGACACAAGATCAACAAACAGAAGTCTGTTGGTCTGCTACACACATCAGACAAGATCACAAAAGAGGCAATTAAAAAGATAAAATTCTTCACAACAGCCAAGCACAAATTGAAATATCTAGGAAGATAATTAAAAACTCAAGAATTTGTATAAGGAAAACTATAGAACACTATTATAGGAAACCAAAAGTTACCTCATGAAATGGAAGAATGTCCCAAGCTTGTAGATGGAAGACTCAATATAGTAAAGATGCCAGTTCTGCCCAAGGTACTATATAAGTTCCATGTTATCTTAACTTGAATACAACCATCCTTCTTCAACGAATTGGAACAATTACCAACTTCATATGGAAAGGGAAGAAGCCCAGAATTAGCAGAGAAACCCTCAAAAATAAGTACAAAGTGGGTGGGCTTGCTCTACCTGACTTTACCACATATTATAAGGCCAAGTAGTCCAAACAGTGTGGTACTAGTATAATGACAGACATTCAGACCAATGGAAAACCGCTAAAGATCCAGAACTAAAAAAAATCAGCCTACAGGCAACTGATTTTTGATAAGGTCCTCCAAAATATCAAATGGGAAGTGGATGTCCTCTTTAAAACTGAAAATACTGAAACCTAAATGGAGATTGAGCATGAGAGTGGGACAAGAGAAAAGTAAAAGGAAATAGAGGAAATACCTGAGGTGAGGGCGGGTAGAGGGCATTTATAGAGATTTAAATACATCCATGTATATAAGTGAGTATATTTATATATTACAGTGGGGAAATAGATCAATATGCATAAACATATAGGGTTAGTATTAAGGCAGCAGATGGACCTTGGGCCTCCACTCAAGTACTTCCTTAATACAAGAACACTTTGTTCTATTATATTGGCATTTCATTCCTTCCTGACATGATCACCGAAGACAAATGTGTGCATAAGCAAATGCAGTGAAGAAAGCTGATCATTCCCAGCTCTCAAAAGATATAGTGTCTGGGATCTTAAAGGCTTGAAGGTAAACAAGTGGCCAGCTCAGAAGCAACTAACCTCACATAGAAGAAGCACATCAGTGTGTGTGTGGCCATGAGGTGTCAAATGGATTAGGTATCAGGCATTAAAGTATTAAAAATTATATCATTGTAAATGAGGGGGAGTACAGGTTGGAGACCCAAAGCCCATCTGTAGGTAACAGAAGGATCGCAGAAAGGGCATGAACCAGTCAGGGTGCAGTGTAGCAGTGATGAAACATACAACTTTCCTCTAGTTCTTCAATGCTTCTTCCTCCCCACTATCATGGTCCCAATTCTACCTTAAACATCCGGCTAGACCAGAGAATGTATACCAATACAGATAGGAAGCAGAAACACAGGGAATCCAGGAGAGATGACCCCTAAAGTATCAATGGTGAGAGTAGTGATATCAGGAGGGTGGAGGGAAGATAAGGTAGGAAGGAGGAACTGATTATAAGGATCTCCATATAACCTCTTCCCTGAGGTATGGACAATGGGGAAGTAGGTGGAGGGAGACACCAGACAGTGTAAGATGTGACAGAGTATCAATAATTCATAAATTATCAAGGGTTCATGAGGAAGGGAGTAGTGGGGAAGGAAGGGGGGAAATGAGTAGCTGGTACCAAGAGCTTGAATAGAAAGCAAAGGTTTTGAGAATGATGAGGACAATAAATGTACAAATGTGACCGGCATACAATGGATGTACGTATGGATTAAGATAAGAGTTGTATGAGCTCCCAATAAAGTGATTTAAAGAAATTAAAGCTTCAAGGTGGAATATCAAAGAATTCTTTGGGAAAAATAACAGATGATGCAGGGGACACCAAAAGAATAAGTCACTATTAGAAAAATAAAGGAATAAAAGATTAAACAATGTAGCATATGACCAAGAATTCATCAAAGAAGTCTGATATGTACTGAAGGCATTAATGAAAAACATGTCTCTAGGCATTGACAGAATATCAATTGAAATATTTGAGCAAACAGATGCCATGTTAGATGTGCTCCCTGGTCTATGCCAAAAATTAAGAAAACAGCTACTTAGTAAACCAGCTGGAAGAGATCTATTCTTGTACCCATTTCAAAGAAAGGTGACCCAAAAGAATGTGGAGATTATTCAACTACATCACAGCATCTTTAATATTACATGCAAATAACATTTCTCTGAAAAAATACAAAAATAAATGTAGCAATATCTCAATGAAGAGCTGCCAGAAATTTAAGCTGAATACAGAGGAGGTCACGGCCTGAGAGATGACATTGCTGATGATGCACAAATCTTAGCTGACAGCACAGGATACTGGAAAGTTGTTTACTTTTCCTTCATTGTCTATGCAGAGGCATTAAACTGTGTACATAATAACAAGCTATGGATAGTATTGGGTGAGAATAAGAATCCCTGAATCCTTACTTTTGCACACGTGGAACATGCACACCGAGGAAGAGGTAGCCAATAAGATGAAGGTGATACTGAATGGTTTAAAATCATGAAGACAGTATCAATATTGTCTTATTTCACCCTGCTTATTCAATCTACATTCTGAGAAAAAAAATCCAAGGAGCTGTCGTATGTGGAAAGAGCATGGCATGAGAGAACACGGACCTTTTTTACAACCTGTGATACACAAAAGGTGATTTTATCAGCCCTTGAAGCTGTGTGAGCCAGGAAGTCTACAGATTAGCATCCCCCTCACAGACTGGACTGACACACTTCCTAAGTGTGTGAGTCACTCCTTTGATATAAATTCATCTGTTTCTAGGTGCGTTTGAGTTTGTTCTAACTGATTGCAATTTGACATACAACAGAACCACCAGGTCCTGTATCCTTCTCACAGTAGTTCTTATGTTTGAGGCCAATGTTGCAATTACTGTGTGAACCCATCTTGTCTCCCCTTTTTTTCCTGCCCCCTTCCCAAGCATGATATCCTATACTAGGGACTTGTTTCTCCTGATAACATGTCCAAAGTATGTGAGACATACTTGTAAGGATCACTAGAGCTGTACTTCTTCCCATTGAACTATATAAGCTAATATAAGCAAATGCATTGAACACACATTGACAGGATTAGATGAATGACTCCAATACCCAGCTGCAGCATTCTATATCCATGGGCCTTTCTTCCATGTTGATTTGGAGTCCTCATCAAAGAACTTAGATTAATTCTCTCCAATTTATTTTTAGTGTCTGCCCATAGGTCAGGAGCATATTCAGAAAAGAACACATTCTAAGGTCTGTAGTAGACTTTCAAGCTCTCTTGGCTGTTCAAAGTCTGCAGCCAGAACCATGAAAGCAGAGATGATGCAAGCTGCTTGAAACACGACATTCCACACTGCTGTTGATTTTTGACCGTTCGTGTCTTAGTGATCATTAGCTCAGGGAGACCATCCCTATGAAACGGTATCTTAACCTTTCCATTTTCAAGCTATATCAAACCACATTTCTTTCCAATATGTGTTTTCTCAATTTAGAGAAGTTATAAGCTGAGAGATGCCCAGGGATTGCAAATGGTTCAGTGGCTATCTAAATGATTCAAACCCACTCAGGGGCACCTCTACAGAAAGACCTGGAGATCTGCTTCTAACAGTAACAGCATCTTTCTCACTGCCTTTAGTCAATGCTAACTCAACCCTGTGGGTTTCAGAGATTATTATTTTTTTTCTGGGAGTAGGAAGCCCAGTCTTTCTCCTGTAGAGCTGCTTGCTGGTGGCTTCAAACTTCTGACCATGTGAATCACAGCCCAGGGTGCAACCGCTGCTTCTCCAGGGCTAGGTTCTATTAATCAACAAGAGAGAAGAGGGACAGGATGGATAGAGAAGAGGTTCAGTTATATGCATAAAAAGAAGCAGAAGACAGAGAAAGTGAGATCTTGTCAGATTTCCAGTTTCCTACTCTGGTCCAGGGGGTCAGAGGACTTGAGATTTACTCAAGTCCTTTTGTATAAGGTCAAACCCAAACCAAACAAGCTGCAGTCCAGCTGATTCTGACTCGTGGCCACCCCCAGTGTACAGATTAGAATGCTCCATAGGGTTTTTAATGTGGTTATTCTGCTTCCTTTTCTGGGAACAGATCACCAGGCCTTCCTTCAAAGGTATTGATGAGTGAGTTTGAACTGCCAAGTTTTCCTTGAGAAATTGAGTACTTATTCATTTGTGCTACCCACTCTTAGTATAAGTTTGCTGTGACTCTGTGGTTAGGTGCTAAGCAGCTAGTTCAGCCTCACAGCGATGCTATGTACATCAAAACAAAACACTATCCTTACAATTGCTGTTATGTGTAGGCTCATTGTTCAGCCACTGTGCCATTCTTTCTGGTCCCGGGCCCTCCTCTTTTTCACTGTCCCTCTAGTTTTCCAAGTGTTAGCAAGACTAGCAGAGGGAGAAGAGATGATGGTGGAAAGAATCTGGCAGATACTGTAACACAAAAGAGAAGTGGGGACACACTCACAACACACACACACACACACACACACACACTTCTCCAGCACAAAGGAAGGTAAAGGGCAGACTAGGATACATTTCCTTATCCATGGAAGAGACCCAAGATGATGGAGATAATGAAAAGGTGGAGTGAGGGAAGATAGGATATTCTAACACCTCCACAATGACTGAATAGACTCGAGGTTTGGTCTGAGGCAAGGGCATAGCATGAAGTCTGGGTGCTGGAAAGCACACACCTGGAAATAGTGGGCACTTACAGAGGATTGACTAAAGCAGAAGACTCATCATAAAGCCAACCTCTGGAGGGATCTGCAATTTTCACAATTTATAATCCAACTTTACATTTTGCCAGACATTTTAGATTCACTCAGGGCCCTTTGGATATCTTCCCCAATTATATATCTTCAGTATTACACTGTAGAGTTAGGTTGTATCCATCACCTTAAATGGCACCAATATCATTGTTATACTCCTTGTCAGACTTTACAGTTTCAACTCTAGATACCCTGGCTGTCTTTGAATAAATCACCTCAACAAGCTTTATCTTTATCTTCTTCACTACAGAAGACTCCTCCTCTGCTTCCTCCTGGCATTTTTGAGGGGTTTGGGTTTGACACAAATCTCTTTGGCAAGTCCTCTTATTTTTTTGTCCTTGAACATCATTTGAGTGGGGTCTCTTACTGCTCTCATAGCAATTCATGTATCAATCACATCAAGCATATTTGTCCATATGTTGCCATCATCATTTTCTAGACATTTACTTTCTATTTGAGCCCTTCATATCAGCTTCTTTCTCCCCTTGATCCTTGTGCCTCCTAGGTAAGTTATACGTTATTTTTATTTTCTTACGCCAACCGCTGTTTCCCTTCACCCAGAGTCTCTGTGGTTTGTCCCGCGAGGTGGTGGTGGTGGTGGTGGTGGTGATGGTGGTGATGGTGGTGATGGTGGTGGTGGTGGTGATATGTTGATTATTGTGATCAATTTCCTCTTCTACCCCATCTCTCCCCACCTTCTTTCTATTCTCCTGGTATTACTACTACTCCAATTTCTGTTCCTGGATTCCATGTTTCATGAACTCTTAGCTCTTATCAGTACCTGTATACATGCTCTGCTCTATCATGCAGGCAAAGGCAGGCCTGATAGTGAGGGGTGAGAAAGTCTCAAGGAACCAGAGAAATATTGTTTGTTTCATCAGTGCTTTACTGCACCCTGGGTGACACATACCTTCCTTGTGACCCTTCTGGGAGGGAATGTCTCATTGACTACAGATGGGTTTGGGCTTTCCGCTCTGAACTCCCTCATTCTCAACAATGGTTTTTGTTTGTTTGTTTGTTTTGGGTCTTCTGATATCTCTTAACTGATTCCATTGACACCTCATAATTTCACAGGCTGATGTGTTTCATCCATATTGTTGTTTCTCTGCTAGATAGCCACTTGTTTAACTTCAAGCTTGGCAAGTTCTTTTGAGGCGTTTTCTAACCAGCTAATGATGACCTCTTCCTCCCAAAGGTCTGCATCCTCCTTCAAGCTGAGAAGGATCTGGGAGAAGAGATGAGCTGGATGCATCACCGCTGCACACTCCAAACCATGCAGAAGGTACTGCTGGGCTTCATTGTTCTTCTGAAAAATTTTTTTTAACAAGTTCTGCCTGTATTTCTTGATGTGCTACCTTATCTCCTCATCTAAAAGAAAATTAATCGAAACAGGTGGGCCCATGCATTTTAGGTCCAGTCTTGCTACTTCTGCAACAAAATTTGTCCACATGAGTCAATCATACTCTCTTTTTTATTTTTCTTAAAAAAAAACAAACAAAATGTTGTTCCACTCTTCAATGGTCCTCTCCAGATCAGCATTAAGGGTCAAGACATTGGCATAATCACTGATTTCATCCATTCTGTGCCTCTGTGCTTCCTCAGTTCTATCCTTGACCAGTCGTCATCCTCCTCACCTTCCACAGCTGGTGGAGGACTGGTTTCATTTGGAATGGAGGTGGTGGTGGTTCAGTCCCAGACATGTCTCTGCCTGTTCAGTTTTTCTTTTTCACTTCCCTATTTCCTACACCGCTGTCATCAGTCTCAGGCAGGTTTTAAAGAAAGAATGTGCAGAGTCTATGATGTATGAGGTGGTGGTATCTAAAAAATACTGGATTTTTTTCAAAGTGATGTCTTTGAATTTTTTTTTACAAAACAACATTATCACCTTCAATGTACCCTCCATTACACTTAATACATTTGCCACAACTGTTATTTCATTCTTAGAAACATTTTTAAAACTTGTCTGTTTGGATGGCTGACAGCACCTTCCCCAATTTTTCTTTACCTCTTCTAAATCATTGAATCACTGTCATTTTCTGTCCCCTTTTCATTCCTGGAAAGAAAAAGAAGTTGCATGGAGTTGTGAGGCGAAGTGAATAATGTGCACCTAGCAAGAGAGGCATGCTGTTTTATTCACAAAAAATGGTGCACTGGGGTGGCTGCCTGAGAAGGTACATTGTCATGGTGGCAACATTAGTGCCCTATCTGCTCCAAATCAGGCCTTTTTTATTGTACATTGTTAGAATCTCTTTTCAGGACCTCTAAATAGAAAGCTTGACTAACAATCTGACCTTGTGGAATGAAATCCAAATGCACTATGAGTTGACATTTTTGTCTGTTTGGGAAGTTGATGGACATCCAAAATGAGGTTTATCATCAATCAACATTTTACTTCTTTTGAAACTACAAAACCACCTGTACGTACACTTAAGTTTTACCCATAGTGCTGTCCTTATAAGCTGTGTTCAACCTCACAACAGTTTCTATGGCATCTTCCTTAGCAGGAAACAAAATTTCAGAGCCATATGTTCTTAAATTGGACATCACAAAAAACGAAATCTGAATGAAGTCATTTAGATGAAAAAGTTCACTGTGACCAGAGAGAATTTTCTCCAGTGATGGTACTGGGTGGTCTCATTCAGAGTGAGTTGCTTGATGATCACCTAGGGAGAAAAAATATGCATAGTATGGAAGCCTTAGCCAGCAGAGATTTTATATGGTATTTTCCATGTACCCCCTCGTATGCCAAGCATGTCTTGATAGCCATAGACCTTACAAGAGTTATCTTTTGTTTGTTTGTTTTTGGATTGATATGCAGATCTGATTTAGGATTCCTTCATTCATAACAGATAGCATATTTTTTAATGACTCTGTGCAATGTCTTGCTGCTTATTCACCTCATGAGATCCATTGACAATATATCGGTCATTGTTAACATCAAACTGGGTCTATAATTCCAGTTCTCAGGCAAAATATTTGATGGGATACATTGGAGGCCAATTAAATACTTTACAAGTCAACCATGTTGACTCTGGCTGTCTTGGTTCCATTTACTCTGCTCTCACCTTTAACAATCAGACAGTTGCATCCTGTAGCGATTGAACTGGTCTGACATACTCCGGTTGAAGTTGACAGACATTTTGGTCTATTAGTAGCTTTATCAATACGATAAAGAGATAGTTGGTTGCATTTTAAAAATCTATTGTCTAGAGAAGAAGGGATTGCAAGAGTTCTCAATCTCTGACATGCAAACATTTTCTCCACCGAGACTGTAAGCCTCTTGATTGCATGATTTGTTTCAGCAATGAAGGTATTAATGGATGCACAACAGCTCATTTACATAAGTTAAGGACATAAATTCAACACTGCTAGCTAGCTTGGAACTGGGATGATATGAGGTCTAGGGTCAGACAAGGAGCAGGTGTGCAGTGCTGCAGGAACTGAGGGGAGATCTACAGACAGAAAACCTGGAGTCAGGGTGCCCAGCACCTGGCACCAGACTTATCTATGTAATTATACTTTTTCTAAGACAGATTTGCTTTTGTTTGTCAGTTCATGAGATAACACTTTATATATTTTTTCCTTTTGAAAAAAAGAAAGAAAGAAAAAAGAGAGAGTGAGAAGAGTTCCTATCAGATAATGATTAATCCAGTGAAGTTAAACAATATTTCAGTGGTTTGAATCCTTGGTGATGGGGTACCAGAGTTGAAGTATTAACTCTTTTGGCATGGATTTGAAGTGGACTTTATTTCTTAAGCCCCCAATACTTAGCATTATTGTTCTTCATGTGCTTCCTCCACTTCTGCTTCTGATTGTCTGCCACAGAACACACATGCAGGTAGGTGTTAATCTCTGTTTCTTTAAGCCAGCACATGAAAATAGAGGCAAAAAAGTGCTCAGAAGATGACTTCTGAGCTTTCCTCCTGTGACATGAAGGAGTAGCTAACTGCAGTGCAAGGGTTCCAGCTGAAGGGCTGTTTTTGTTCTTTTAGGACTGTGACTCTAGGTTTGTGATTTCTCCATGACATGTTTTTCCTGCCTTAATTTGATGGTGATATAAATTCCAGTGAATGCTGCAAGATGATATTCACAGGAGTTCCAGTGCATATCAGTAAATGTGAATGAATCATTCCACTCTTAACAGCTTTCCTCTACAGCCCCTTCAGGATTATTCTCTATTTGGTTACTTAAGTAGCTTGGTGTTCTTACTAGCCCTTAGAAGTTTTGATCATCAGTTTTGCGTCTCATTACTTTGAAACCTTCTGGTTTTTCTGCCTAGAATACCAATGTCTCTCATTCTACTTCCAGTTCCTTAGATATTTACTTAACAGATTAAGAGTGGTGAAATCCTTAAATATTCAATGAATAAGGATCTCATTGTTCAAGCCCATCAAAATACCTTATGCTTTATATCCATACAGTAGACCAAACATGGTTGTTGACTTAATTTTATGTGTATGTAATGGTTACATTATGTCTCTCACCCATGTGGTTAGAGATCTCCAAGAGAAAAGATAATAGAATTTACATTATAACGCTTTTCTGCAGAATTGGCACAGTATTTTACTATACATGTTAAACTTGTTGCTCCTAATAAAGTCAACATCAACCTTGTCACAAAGACTGGTGACGAATATCACTGTATTAATAAGCTATAGAATGTCAATGTTAATCTTTAAAATGTAGTCCCTAAATTCATCAATGATTTCTTCTTTAGACTCTATTTTGCAGAACTTTTAAATCATTTGCTCATGAAGGATTGTAATTCATTCCTTGTGTACTCTTTTTCTAGGTCAGGAGAACAGTTCATCTAGCATGGCTTTTGATGAGCTTCTGCAACATGTTGGTGGCAGTGGCCGGTTTCAAATTTGGAACATTATGCTCTGTGTATTCTTAAATATCGTGACACATTCCCACATGTACGTGGAAAACTTTTCAGGAGCCATTCCTGCTCACCGCTGTTATATTCAACTCCTTGACAACCCCATGCCAGAGACCAATGCCACTTTGAACGTGACAACTGAAGCCCTGTTGAGGGTCTCCATCCCGATGGACTCAAATCATAAACCTGAGCAGTGTCGTCGGTTTCGTCAGCCCCAATGGCAGCTCTTAGATGCCAATGTGTCAGCCACCAATGTGACTGAGTTGGAGACAGAGCCCTGTTTGGATGGATGGACTTATGATCAAAGTGTTTTCAAGTCCACCATCATTACCGAGGTAATAAATGAATGGTCTGCAGTGATCACCAGAAATGAATTCAATGTGAACTTATGATAAATCCACTTCAGTTGTCTCAAAGTGTACGTGACACAACAGGAAGCTTGCATAAAGCATTACATGAATAAAAAATAGAATGGGGACTTCGAATTTTGAATATATAAATGTCTATGTCTCCTGAAGTGCTTTTAGGAAACTGGGAGGCACATGCAGTCCGCTTTCTGCAGTTAACTAAGGTTAGTGAGTGGAACCCACCTGAAAGAAAGATGATCTGTTTCCATAAAAATTGTGGTCAGGAAACAAAAAGAAGCACTTCTCTATTACACAAAAGAGGTTGCTAAGTGTTAGGGACTGATTCAATGGCAGCTGTGCTTTAACATGCAATGGTTTTAATGATTTCACATGGATGTGGCTATTGTGTTGAGTTGCATAAGCTAAAGTACTTAAGCCAGATGGATCTCAATTTTTCTCACAAAATCTGGAGGATTCATTAGGTCAAGTGTTGAGTGTAAAGAAGTGAAACCTAATTATTCAGATTATGAGTTTGAGTCTCTGGACCCTAGCTTATATTGTATTTGCTTTTCTCAGTTTTCAATATGATGACTATTAAAAAGGAAAAGTGTTATATTTTCAGCTCTTAGAAAAATTCCACTTTTGTCTTATTTTAGCCATTGTTAGGCCTATATTATTGTTGTCATTGTTAGACCTATCTGATTGTCCCAAATGTACAGCAGCCTCATGCACCAGAGAACAAAACTCTGTCTACTCTCATGCCATTCTCATAGTTGTTATGTTTCAGGTTATTGTGGAAGTTACTGTGTTAGTTCAACTTATTGGTGGTCTTCCTCTTTTGCACTGATCTTCTACAGTATTGAGTGTGATGGCCCTCTCTCAGGGACTGATACCTTCTGAAGACTTGTCTAAAATGCATGAGACAAAGTCTTGCAAGCCTCACTTACAGGGAGCATTCTTGCTGACAGGGTTGATCATGCTCTTGGCAGTATATGGTACTTTTAGTATTCTTCACCAACAACCTAACTCAATGGACCGTTCTTCTTGGTCTTTAATTCTTGTTCTTATTCATTGTCTAGTTTTGACAAGTATATAAGGCAATCGAAAATACCAGGGTTGGGTTTGGTCCCACTGCATCTACACTGATACGTATCTTTCCTGATTCCAAACCATGTAGAACCCCCTTTTTTATGTTCCAATGATTACCTATGGATTTATATAGAGGTTCCAGATGAGATGATTCTCTTTTACACTAATTGTCTAATTACTGCTGCTTGTATTATGTTATTGGCTGTGAGATTAATAAGTTGTTTCAAATTTAATGTCTTGCTAGCAAAAGTATACTTTTGAGAACTCAGCCTAGTATAATTCTTCCATCAAGCATGGATTTGGGTATCTAGACTACTATGGATTCATCTTTTCACACCATGTGTTCAGTCTGGGACATTTAGTGGAATATCATATGAAACTTCCCACACCCTCATTATTCATACTCTCTTTTAAATCCTACTGCATTTATTTATTTTTTAATCTGTGGAAAATCAAAAATTTAAATGTGGAAAGTTAAAGATGAACCTACTTGTTTTCAGGTTAAAAGAACCATTATGTCTTCCAACTCAAAAGGAGACAGAAGATGTTAGCAGCGATATATTCTGTCTGTATTAAAAGATCATCATTTTCTCTCTCTTTGGGGCAGCCCTAGGAATATCTGGTAATTCCACCAGTTGTAGATGGATCCTCATTTAGAGTTGTTTCTTTATATGTTGGACTTATAGTTCTGTCTTCCTTTTAATAACACACCACTCAGAAAATTATATGATATGCCCATTTGAACATAACTCATTAACCTAGCAAAAGAAAACTTTACTTCTCAGTAGGTTGTTTTTACAGGTACAGAGATTAGGCTCTCAATTGAGGCATGATTTAGTTTGTAACACAATGCACTGTTATCATTTCTAATACTCTAGTACTGTGGGAAAACAATTTCAGTATCATATATTCTCCACACTATAATTTATGCTCTGCTTACTGATCATTTCAGGTGTTTTATTTCTTCATCTAGCATATCAGAAATACTTTACTTTCAAAATTATTGCCATTATTATGAACTTAAGATCCTAGTTTGATTTACAGTCAGGAATTTGACTTAATTTAAAGGAGTGGTCAATTAAACTTCTCTGGTTTAAAAGAGAGAAAAATAAAATGAATGAAGAAATAACTTTTATTTAAATTATTGCTTTACTACAAGAGGGAGGTGGGTAAAATAATGATGGAGGGAGTATAAGACACAGGAGGATTTCAAGTGTTAAGGTTTACATAGATAAATGGTGTTATTTATATACATGATTCTGCTATAGGGATGACCTATAAGATAATGCTGAGATAGATATGTAGGCTTAACAAATGTGGGAGGGAAAGTAGGAATATGCCTATGCATTTATAAGGATTTTACAGAATAAAGTTCTATGTGTGTGCTTATGTTTGCTGCAAAGGTATCCATAAAGGTGATGACTCATACAAAAGACAAAATTGGGCATAGGAAAACTCTTTGAAGGAATGACTCATGGGTATGGGGGATCAAGACCATAATCTTGGGGAACAACAAGGTCTTTTGACATAACATAGTTCACAAAGATAATGCTCCTATATCCTAATCAGGTGTGTAGGGCCTGGGGTCTGAAATGATTGGTTAGTAGCCATCTAAGATGCAACCATTGGTCTCTGTCCACCTAAAAGAAAGGAGACTGATGGAAATTGAAAGCCATGGAAACCATGAACACAATTGACTAAAGGACCACACAAACTTCAGTCTCATGATGACCCTGAGATCAGAAGTAGTGGAGCCTGGATACCGCTACCAAATTCTCTATAAAGGATCACAATAGGAGATCCTGTGGAGTGGTGAGAGTAGAAAAATGCAGAACAGAGCATAATTATAAAAGACATCTGTCTTACTGTTCAGGTAGATTCGTGGTACCCTGAGGCAATGACCCTTACCCTTCAGGTCTAGAACTAAACTCAACCCTGTGCTAGAACAACCAGTCATTTTAGAGCAAAATGGCAGCATTTACTGTAGGACAAGGTTCAGAGGGTTAAGAAAGAAAGAAGAAACACAGAGACAGTGTGATATGTACATTGAGGGAATTTCAATCAATGATACAACACAAAATGCACGTGGCTTATTGAGTATAAGTATAAATAAAAGCCAAACGCCTCTCCCCTCACCACCATTCCAGTCTAACTATTACTTTGCTTTGGAATTTTAGGCCACTACTATAAGCCATTCTTTGCACCTGAGAATGTAAACATCCTCATGATGTGAATAGCATTTGTCTTGATTAGATATATATTAGCAGAGACTAGAATGACCTAGAAAATAGCACATGTAAATTCTGTACCACGAGAAACAGTGTAAAATATGCAAAAATAGTCTTCAATTATTAATTCTGATTTTTAATGTGATTATATAAGTCTGCTTCTTGTTCTTTCTTTTTCAGTGGGACTTAGTGTGTGATTTTCGGTTGATGAAATCCCTTTCACAAGCCATCTACATGGCAGGGTTATTTATGAGTTTTATAACTGGAATAGTTTCTGACAGGTAAGTCTAATTTAGTAAACAAGACACTTGCTATGGACCTCCTAAGTATTTTTGTTTGTTTGTTTGTTTTTTGGGGGGCATCACTGCCTCTGGTGGACATGGGTGCTACCTAGAGCAGCTCCTAAGAGGCGCCGCTGGATTCGAACCGCCAAACCCACGGGCTGCAGTTCCGCACTCAACCACTTACGCCACCGGGGATCAGCCCCTTCTAAATATCTATAATGTGAAATATTCTGTGTAAAGTCTTATCAAGAGGGATGCACATTAAATGGAAACTAAGAAGATAATAAAAGATGAAATAATAAATATGAACACGATCCAATATAAGGCAATAATTTGGAAGATTGGACTCAATCATGCAAATTTATCAGATCTAAAATTTGAAATGAACCACAAAAATGGGTAGACATTGCTAAATTGATTAATCTCACATGACCAAACAGGAATAATTAAAAGTGGAGAGGTAAGTGATCCTAAGAAATGTTGAGTAATATAAGCTGATTGATAAAAAGTGGAATAAAGGGAACAATTAAATACAAGGTAAACAAGCTGAGTTTGTTAAGTGTTCTGAATGCTCATTTATTAATTTCTTTGTTTATTATAGTAGCTAAAAGAAGCCAAAGGTTTTGAAGTTCTACTTTTGTATATGTGAGGCTGTTTTAAAGGATTTGGCATGCTTAGAATATCAACTTGAGAAGATTGACTTGTTAGCAGTTTGTAAAACAATCTGATAAAGGGAGAAACACATGAGAACTATGGAAATTAAAAAATGGTTGTAAAATATGCCATGTGAATTAGATTAAGGTAGTAATATAGAAGATTAAAATATGTAAGATAACTATGATATCCTCAAAGAAGTAAGTTTTTCAATAAACGGACACAGATAGGGAAGAAGAGAACTCTAAAAGGGCAATATTCAAATTAGTAAGATGTATATTGATGGAACAGAAAGAGTAAGATGGCTTATGCAATTAACAACTTTCATGGATCTAAATATTATAGTCAAGAAGAATTACATGGAAAATTCATAAATAAAACAATTATCCTTTAATTTATGACAGACAAATTATAAGAAATTACAACAGAGTGATAATGACTAGCCTAGACTAGAAGATCTCATATTGAATATATAACCTTGATTTTGCCATTACCTGTCAGATAGCCTTTGTTTTTAGACTGTGTGGATTATGTAGCTTCTCTTTAAAATGATGATAATTATTACAACTGTACCTCAGTTGTTTAGATAGAATGTGATTGTGTGGTAAAGAAATTAATTGTAAAACAGATCAAACATCAGTGAGAAACTGGTAATACAGTTTTATTGCTGACAAAAGGAATAGGGTACATAACAAGTGGAGAGATGAGGCTGAGAGATCCCACAGGTTAATCACGAGTGACACTTTGTTCTTTTGTTTTACAGAAATCTATAAGAGGGGTAATCATAAAAATCACATACTGGAAGAGCAAGCTGTTCCAAAACAAGATTCTAAATAATCTCATAAATTAAACTAGCACACATTTTCTTGCTGCCTAAATAACCCCCAGGGAGTGATCATTTGCGAGTCACGTTTATCCACTAAAAATGACCTAGATATTGTCCCACAAGTTGTAGGACTATTGCGACTTGGAGCAGTTGATTAATCATGAATGAAAGCAGTTGTCTGAAGTTTAGGATCTTGTCTTACCAAAAGTACACTTTGGGAACTTCACTGAGTAGTATGCTCACACTAATTAAGTGTAGACTTTGGAACCTAGACCACCATGGAGTCATCTTCATAGCTTGTTGCCATGCTGTGCCATTTAATGGAAGCCCTTTTGAAACTGTCCACACTTTTATTATTCACTCTTTCCTTAAAATATGATATTTTTATTTATTTTATGGTACTCAAAAGCCCAAATTGGGAGTTCATATTTGGAGAAGTTGAGGTGTACTGTTTTGCCCCTGATTTTATCTTCAGGATCTCAGTGCCTGCCCACTCTAGAGGCAACCTAGGGACAGGCTGTAGGAAAGTCAGATAAGTCCAAGAAGTGATGGCATATTCTCTTGTGTAACACATTTCCTGTGAGGCCAGTTGTGTAATTTCGCTGTTTGCATGACAGAGCTGGCCGACAGCCAGTGCTGCTGTTTTCTTGTCTGCTGTGTGGAGCCATTGGCACCTGCTGTTCCTTCGCTCCTACATTTCCCACTTACTGTGTTTTGAGATTCCTGTTGGCAGCTTTTGTGGGCACAGTCCAAAACATCAGCATTGTATTTGGTAAGTTCACTTTCATCTGGGCTCATGTTGAAATAAAATCTTGAAGACGCCTCCGTGACTCATGATTGATTCTCCTGATTTTCCCTTAGGTATTGAATGGAGCACTCCAAAATGGCGGCCCACCGTGGTTGCCGCAGTAGGATTTGCATGGAGCGCAGGCCAGGTGTTGCTGGGAGGACTGGCTTATGTTTTCCGGGATTGGTATATGGTCCAGTTGCTCATCTCTCTCCCTTATTTAGTTTGCTTTCTACTTTTATGGTATGTGGATTTTTCTACTTATCAATCCTTAGAAGATCAATATGAACAAAATTGGTTTAATTCTGCTAAGAACTATTTTGTCACTAGTCTGTACTTAGGGCTGTCTTGTAGTAATAGTGAATAAAAATATGCAAGAAGGAAAACTGATTTCTAAAGTATCCAGCTATATAAAAATATTATTAGATCAACTGAATTGATAGTTTAATTTGTACTGAATCCTTTGTAGAGGCAAATGATGAGGACATATAGAAAATGTTCCAATAATAGCAAATACTGTAAAAATTTTAAGTAATGGAGTATCTAATTTCTCTCTTTATTTGGAAATAAAACCATTTACCCTTTAGTTTTCTTCTTTTTATTAATAGACTGAGACCAAGAACTTTTTATTTTTTGATCCATAAAAAATTAAGTTGAGCATTTATCTATAAACCCCATCTTACCCACACACATATCGATACTTTCCCTTAATATTAGAAGTTTTCATTAATGTGATATATTTGTTAAATTTGATTAACCCCAAACTGAGATAACTGTATTAAAGAAATGCCATAGATGACATTAGAGTTTATTTTTCCAGTTGTATAGTTTTGTGAGCCAGAGTAATATATGCGGGCAATTTATCTAGCATGATTGAATCACTCTGAAGTTCCAGTGCCCCCAAATCTTCCTGAGCTTTTCCTATTCAGGCTTTCCACTGAGAATCTCTGACAATTGTGCACCATTTTACTGGTTCTATAGTTTTACCCTGTCCAGAAAGTATCTAGTTGGACTTACGTGAGAGGGTTTAGAAACATTTCAGGGAAAATTCAATTTTTTAAACAAAATCAATGCATTTTGTTGTATACAATATACTATCAACCAAACATTTGCTCAATGCTACTTTGAACAATCCTGCTGTTAATAGCCAAATATTTTAAGAAGGAGATGGCTTTCTTACTCACTGAAAGATTGTGTTTTTTGATTGTATAATCTGCTGTTTGCCAACATAGTAATAAGAATGAAATATCTCACTTTTATTTATGTATTTTTTAAAATCATTTTATTGGGAATGCTTATGGATATCCTAACATCTCATAGCTCAAGCACACCCAGGAGTATTGTACAATTGCTACCACAATCTGCTTCAGAACATTTTCCTTCTTCTTTAACTCCTTGATATCAGTTCCCCTCTATTTCCCCCATCCTGTTCCCAGGAATCTTCTGTTCTTTCTGTCATCTATCTATCATCAATCATATATCTATCTATCATCTATAAGCTAACATTGTTTTCAGTATCTTACACCATCCAATATATCCTTTCACATACAACTTGGTTGTTCACTCCCCTGGAGTGGGGTTATACAGTCATTTATACTATCAGTTCCTCCTCTTTTGACATAAAATACCGTTTCCACTGTAAGCTCTTCAGTGTCAAGTGAAACATTAGGAACAACACCAGGGACTCCCACATGTATTACATTCATACGGGTCATCTCGGCTGTGAAATGTTCTATATATTATAAGGTGTGATAGCCCCTGAAGGCTGTCTCACAACCCTTACATTCATAGGGTTTTTCTCCACTGTGAGTCTTCATGTATTCAGGCTTTCTCACTTTTCTTACCATCACCTTTTAACTCCACATTTCCCCTACAAACATTTCTTGCTAAGTGCTACTGAGTTTGTTCCAAATCACAGTGCACAATAACAACAACAACAAAAAATACTGCACGGTCCTGTATAATCCTCACAATCATAACTGAGCCCATTGTAGCAGCCACTGTGTCAATTGATCTCCTTGAGGACCTTTCTCTTTATCACTGGGCTTCTGCCTGCCCAGGCATGATGTCCTTCTAGGAACTGGACACTGGAGATTAGCATATTCAAAGTATGTGAGCTTAAGTATTGTGAGTCTTGTTTCTAAGGGGCATTATGGCAGTATTTCTTCCAAGAAAGATTTGTTTGTTCTTCTGGTGGTTCTCGATATTTTCAATATTCTTTGCCAACACTTACTTCAAAGGCATCATTTCTTCTTAAATCTTGCTAATTGTATAGCTTTTGTGTGCCTATGAACTCACCGACATGGAGTCACTTTCTACTCCTGGAGACTCTGTCAGACAGAGTTGCTGCTGTTAGACGGCCTCGAGTTGGTTCCCACTCACGGTGACCCTGTGCACACCAGAACAGAATGCTGTCTGGTCCTGTCCTGGGCCATCCTCACAATTGCTCTTCTGCTTGAGTTCATTGGTACAGGACTGAGTGAAATTGCTTAATCTAAAATACATGGATGGGGACATGTACACCTATCTTTCAAAGTGACATCTTTGCTTCGTGACGTTGTTCTAAGACTCAAGACTAAACTCTCTGTCACTGCGTTCACTCTCTAAAGGTGACTGGATTACATGTTGGGTCAGGAGCTCATAGCCACTAGCCACTTCAGGGGAGAAAGATGAGGTTTTTATTCCCATAAAATAAAGATTTGCTGTATCAGAATTCCACAGAGGCTAATTAAAAACATGATTTGACACTGTTGGCTGGTAAAAAACCTAAACCCGCTGTCATTCACCACACTGTGACTCGCAGTAGCCCTGTGGAACAGAGTAGCACTGCTCCAGAGGGTTTTCGAAATGGCAAACCTTTATAGGACCAGGCGTCCATATCTTTCTTCCACCAAGAAGGGGTGGATTTGAACCAGAGACCTGTTAGTTAGCACCCTCATTCTGTAAATCATTGTACCACAAGGGCAACTTATTACATAGAGAACAATTCACAGATGAGACGGGGACTCCCTTTCTCATGGTGCCAAATTGGAACATTATTCTCATTTCCAAGAATAACATGGAAAAGATCAAGGCAGAATTATCACAGTGAGAGGTAGATGGAGTGTTCTTTGAAATTATGAGAGGTTTACACATGAGGAAGTGCTTTATTTCCTTGAATGATAGGGCATGTATCTGCATTGAAATGGAACAATTTTAATATCACAATATATCTATCTCTTTTCGTATAGTGGGAATGTAGAGTCTGCCCGTTGGCTGATTGCAACTGGAAAAACACAACGAGCATTAAAACAACTCCAGAAAGTCGCATGGATCAATGGAAAGAAAGCTATAGCAGACAGTCTGACAATTGAGGTAAGAATAGCTGCTCTCCCTTGAATAATATTCTTTACACTGCCAACATATCAGAAAATTAAATGAAACTACATATCTTTCAGCTATATCAGAGGAAATGTGTTGATTCAGTGATAGAATTCTTTCCAGAGACTGGCATTGATACCCACACAATGGAGTTCAAGAATAGCCACAAACCATCTACGAGTGGAGGCTAGATTCCGAATAGGTTTCAGCAGAGCTTCCAGACTTCATACAGACCAGGATGAAAGGCCGAGTGAACTATTTCTGAGTGGTCAGCCACTGTAAGCCTTCAGATCACAATAGACTCATCCCATAAATCATAAAACCCACTTACAGCTAACAGCAAGGACAGCATTAATATCCATAGCCAAGAAATATAAGAAGTGAGTGAAGAATCAGATCCTGTCTTCTATCAACCCTCTTTAGCTCTATCTTGTAAGAGTGCATTTATAATTTTAATAACATTCCTGAAATTTAAAAAGGATTAAGTAGAATTGCATGTGTCCAGGTGGGTGTTCTTCCTGAGTTCCTCTGAGCATAAAAATAAAGGAGTGATCTGTGACTATCTCCAGTTAGGCTTAGGAAGTGTCACTGTCCTCGTCACATTATGGACTTGCGTGGGTTAGCCTAACATGTATTTAAATCTACTTTTCGGGATGTAGACTCCTAAGTGTAACTCTTTTTCCCTTTAATTTTGAAGCTCTTGAAATCCACGATTAAGGAGGAGGAGAAGACTGTCAGAAAACATTTCACAGCAATGGAGACCCTTCAAAATCCTATAATTCGCAGGACAATATTTTTCTTCGTCATTTTATCGTAAGTGAATTGCTTTCCAGTCACTCTGCTCCACACACAGAACAACCACAGGGCTGTGCTAACGAGTTTGGGAGTGCTAGATGTAAGGGCCTGTCAGGTTTTCCCAAAGTGGGGGCAATGCAAGTCATACTAAGAAAGAAAAAAATACTCTTTGAGATCAAATGACCAAAATAAGATAAGCTATGTTCTCCGGAGACTAGAGGAAATTCGATTAAAAAAACACATGGGATCAAGATCATATTTCAGTAAGTGGAAGGAAAGGGAATGATGGATTTCCACTGAAATGATTAATCCCATTCACATTAAATAATGACTAACAACATACTCTTTGGATTATATTTCATACAACTTAACCAGTATTTGACCACCATTGATCATTCTAGTACTTAAGTATGCTAAAGTCATTTAGGATATGATCACCGTTATTTTTATTATTATTTTCCAAAGCAATATATTTGGATATGATTCATAACTGTTTGATAAAATTAAGATTCTTGAACACATCTGTGTGGACATGTATTGTTCCCTCGTCCTTGTATTTCATTAGTAAATGTTTATGGGATGATATTATTTTTCTCTACTTTCTCATACAGGTTTTCAACAATTTTAAGTCTTACTGGCATTATTCTGGATTTGGATAATCTGGGGACTAACACGTTCCTGAGTCAAATTCTACTGGGAGTTGTGGATTTCCCAATCAGAATACTGAGTTATTTTGTTATTCGACATGTCAACCGCCGCCCTTCAACAGTAGCTTCCCTGTTTGTAGCCGGAAGCACCATTTTAGTCAATTTATTTGTGCCCAGAGGTGAGATTCTCATAGATTGGAATTCCCTGAGAGATTTGATATTATTGCTACCAGGGATTGAAAAAAGAATCATTACCAGTGTTCAGATTCTAAATATCCAATGTTGACTTACTCTGCAATTCCTCTTCTTCCTTTTCCTTCACTCTCTCTTATATCCCCCAAGATGTTCATCTACTTATCCTTTAGTAAATAGCAGAGTAGGTCATTGTTGGACTTTTGTATTTAATTTGTAAGTTGCTAAATTATATATTTTTAAAATAATTTTATTAGAATCTCTTGCAGCTTTCATAACAATCTGTGCATCCATTGTGTCAAACACATTTGCACATATGTTGCCATCATCCTTTTCAAAATATTCTCTCTCTACTTGAGCCCTTGGTATCAGCTGCTCATTTTCTTCCTCCTTCCCTCACCCTCTCTCCTTCATGAACACTTGATAAATTTTGTTATTCTTATTTTCATATCTTACATCCACTGCTCTCTTCCTTTACCCATGTTTCTGTTCATCCATCTGGGGGCAGGGCACTTATACATTGATCATTGTGATCGGTTCTTCCTTTCCTCCCCCACTCTCTCCCTATCCTTATGGTATTGCTACTTATTGCTGCTCCCATTATTGTTTCTGTGGATTGTTATCAGTCCCAGATTCCCTATATTGAGAGCCCTTATCTGTATCGGTGTACATGCTCTGGTCTACTTAGATTTATAAGGTAGAATTGGGGTCATGATAGTGGAGGTGGGGTGGGGAGGAAGCATTAAAGAACTAGAGGAATGTTGTAATGTTCCATTGGTGTTATATTCCACCCTGGCTGGCTCATCCCATCCTTGTGACCTTTCTATCAGGGGAATGTCCACTTGTCTGTAAATGGGCTTTGGTTCTCTACTACCTTCTATACCCCGACCCCAGTGCCCGTCTTCTGATGCCAGATATCTGGTCCCATAGACACAGGTTGTGTGCTTCTTCCACGTGGGTTTCATTGCTTCCCAAGTAGATTGTCACTTGTTTATCTTCAAGCCTTTCAGTCCCCTATCTTTTAATTGCCTGGAATCATCAGCTTTCTTCACCACATTTGTTTATGCACCCATTTTGTCCTCACTGCTTGTGTTGTGGAGGTGAGCATTACAGAATGCCAGATTATTAAAACAAAGTGTTCTTGTGTTGAGGTAGTACTTGAGTAGAGGATCAATGTCCATCTGCTACCTTATTATTTAACATACAATACATAGAACTATTTCCCTATCATTATATATATTTATATATATATGTGTGCTTGTATTTATGCCTCTATAAATATCCTTAGCCTTTTAGTGTTTTCCTTTATTTCCTTTAACTTCCCTCCTACTCCACTATCATGTTCAACCCTCATTAGGTTTCCCCTCTACATTGCACTAGATCAAGTCCCACCAGGCATCCTGCATCCTCCATTAATTTTCAATCACTTGTTGTTTCCTTGTATCTGTTTTTTTGACTCACCATTTTCTTTGCCCCACCTCTATCTCTCACATGTCTCCCTGGAACCATCAGTTCTATTGTTTTCGCCTCAGGATAGTTAATCCTACCTATCTTATCTAGATAGACATTTAAAAACAGCAACAACAATAACAAAGAAAACCCTATAAATAGTTTCATGTCTGTCTGTGGAACTTTATGAGTACATTCTGGTCAAGTCTGATGAGCTGTCAGACCCCGCCCCATGTCTACTTTGGGGATTCCTTGGTGACTTCATTGATTTTCTCCACTTGCTACTCTGTTGCACATCCTTCATGTTTCACCCAGGTGTGATGCTATCACACCAGGTGCAATTCACACACTGTGTCTCCAGTGCAGTCCCCCATAATGCTATGGGTCAGTGAGGGGATGCCATGTCTCATGATGGGGCCAGTTCTATGGTCCTTTATGGGCAATGGCTGCTCCAAGCAGGAATATCATCCTCTGGGCTTCATGGGCCAGGTTGAGTTCCACTTTCTCTCCTTCCCTCTTATTTTGCTCACGTGTGTTCTGAGCAGACACGGCCCTCTCCCTGAGCTGTAGCTTCAGTGCTGTCTTTTGTAGTTGATACTTCTGGGATTTGTACTGGCCCTGCAGCTCTCTCTATTGGTTTACTGCTTTCTGCCAGTATGTTGTATTCAAATCTTGGCATGCCAGGTTGAGGTCTGATCCCTTTCCCCCTTTCCTGTAGAGATACAAACAATACCCTCTCCTTGGGTGGCTTAGTCCCATGTGCCCCTGCTACCCATGCCTCCCTTTTGTTCTTTTTCCATTCTTTTTAGTTGGCTGTCTTATGTATCCCTGAGTTGGGTGTGACCCCTGCCAGAGTGCCTGGACCTCACCCTGGGGATGTATGCATTACAATAGTTTTCCCCCTAATCCCCCTTTACTTTTTAAAGCTTACCTTAGTGGATTCATGTTGAACTTGTCCTTTTGTGCTTGGCTTACTTCACTTAGCATAATTTCCTCCAACTCTTCCCATGCAGCGATGTGCTTCATGGGTTCATCACTGTTTTGGGATGCATAATGTTCCATAGTATGTATGTACTAGGGTTTATAATTCACTCATTCATTGATGGAAATTTAGATTGCATCTAACTCCTTGAGAAAGTGAACTACTCCATGATGAACACTGGGGACAGATGCCTGGTCATGGTCTTGTTCTTGCCTCTTCTGGGTATATGCCTAGAAGCGGGATTCCTGGGTTGTATGGTAGCTCAATTTCCATCTGTTTTAGGTATGGCCAACTCTGTTTCCAGAATGGCTACATATACCGGCAGGTCCACCAACAGTGGAGGAGAGTTCCTATCTCACCACAGCCCCTATCATACATTCTGATGTTTTGAATTGAGCTAGCTTTGAGGGTGTTAGGTGTATCTCGAAGTCATTTTAATTTTCATTTCTCTTATGGTTTAGGAAATGGGAATATTCTCTTATATGTTTATTTTCCATTCAAATTGCTGCCCCTGTGAAACTTCTGTTTAGGTCCTTTGCCCACATTCTCAATTAGTCATTTATTAGTTGGACTATTAGTCGTTTTCTTATTGTAGGCTAATAAATTACTGTAGATTTTGGTAATAAGGCCTTTTTCTGATGTGTCCTTGCTAAAACTATTTTCCCAGTCTGTGGGCTTTCATTACTCTTTTGGCAAATTCTTTCAATGTACACAGTATATCCCACTTGCCAATTTGTGCCTCCTTTGTGTTTGTGCCCTTCCCTATTTCTGATAGCCTCTGTATTCCCTGGACCAAAATTTTCAGGTTTGTGCCAATTCCTTCAGTAATGGTCTTAATAATTTGGGGTTTTATCTCAAGGTCTGTGATCCAGCTTGAGTTGATTCTTGTGCATAGAGTGAGGTAAGGGTCTTGTTTCATTTTTCAAGTAGATAGCCATTTTTTTTCCTAGCACCACTTGTTGAAGAGGGCATATGCTTCCCATTTGATATTTTTGGGGCCTTTATCAAAGATCAATTGTCTGTATGCTGACGATTTTTCTTCTGGGTTTTCAGTTCTTTTCCATTGGTCTGAGTTTCTATCATTATGCCAGTACCCTGCTGTTTTGACCACTGTGGCTGTTTACTAGGTGCTAAAGTCAGGTAAAGCAAGTCCTCTCACTGTGTCCTTCTTCTTGAGGAGTTCTCTGCTAATTCTGGGCTTCTTCCCACACCATATGAAGTTGGTAATAATTGTTTTCCCATTTCTTTGAAGAAGGATGAGAGTAATTCTATCAAAATTGCATTAAGCTTATATAGTGCCTTGGATAGAACTGCCATCTTTACTATATTGAGTGTTCCAATCCATGAGCACAGGACAGTCTTCAATTTGTTGAGGTCACGCTTGGTTTCTAGTAATAGTGTTCTGTACTTTTTGTCATATAGATCTTTTGCTCTTTCACTCAGGTATATCCCTAGATATTTCAATTTGTGCTTGGCTATTGTGGAGGGTACCACCTTGTTTATCTCCTATTCTGTGGTCTTAACTGAAGTGCATGGCATTCAAATAGACTTCTGTTTTTTTTTTAATTTTGCATCCTACCACTCTGCCATACTACTCTATTGCTTTCAGTACTCTTCTTGTGGAGCTTTTGGAATTTTCCATATATAAAGTCGTATCATCTGCAAATAACCTCTTCCTTCCTCTGGGGAATACCTTTGATGTCTTCTCTTTGCCTTATGCTGTTAGCTAAACCTCCAGAACACTATTAATTAAGAGTGGGGACAAGGGACATCCTTGCCTGGTACCCCTTTTCAGTGGAATTGTATTGATCTCTTCTCCATTGACTACCACATTGGCTGTTGATTTTTCATATATAGCTTGTATTGTCTTAAGGAATTTTCCTTCCATTTCTATCTTCTCAAGTGTCTTAAATAGGAATTGGTGTTGGATATCATAGGATGCTTTTTCAGCATCTATTGATACTGTCATGTGGTTCTTATAGTTTTTCATGTCAATGTGGCAAATGATACTAATGGTGTTTTGTTGAGCCATCCCTGCATCCCGGGTATGAACGCCACTTAGTCATGGTGAATTACTTGTGTTATATACTTTTGTATATTTTTGGCCAGTATTTTATTAAGTATTTTTGCATCGATGTTCATTATGGATATTGGTGTAGTGCTCAATTCTTGTGGTTCCATGCCGTTTTTGTATCATTTTTATACTCGCATCATAGAAGGAGTATGGGAGTTTTCTATCTTTTTCTATGTTTTGGAAGAGTTTGTGTAGGATTGGTGTCAGTTCTTCCCTGAATGCTTGGTAGAATTCTCCTGTAAAGCCATCTGGTCGAGGAGATTTTTTTGTTAATCACTTGTTAACCTTGTCTATTTCATCTATTGCTGTGGGTCTGTTGAGATTCTTGATGTCCATCAGGGTTAGTCTAGGGAGAGACTGTTTTTCAAAGAATTTGTCCATGTCTTCCAAGTTTTTGAAGTCATTGGAGTGCAGTCCTTTGTAGTACCATGTAGTTATCCTTTTGATCTCATCAGGATCAGTTGTAATGTCCTCTCTTTCATCCCACATTCTTGCTATTGAAATTCCTCTCCTCCTTTCTTTAGTTAAGTTTACCAGTGGCTTGTCGACTTTGTTAATCCTTTCAAAGAACCAACTTTTAGGAACATTAATTTTCCCATTGTTTTCTTCTTTTTCCTATCCTGAATCTCGCCCCCCCCTTTTTTTTTGTTTCTTTTCTAGTAGGAGTGTCCTGCTGACTCTGCTTCATTTGCTGTAATTTTTTTTGCCAGCATATCAGTTATGAAATGCTCTTCCTTTTTCAGGTGTGCATGTATTGCTATGGAACTTACTCTGATAATTGCCTTTGCTGTGTCTCACTTGTTTTGGTATGTCATGTTTTCACTCACGTTGGCTTCCAGACTTTTCCTAATTTCATCTCTGATCTGGGCCAGCACATACTCCTTTTGCAATACAGAGAGAGGTCTTTAAGATATCAATGTGCTTAAATTTATGTAGATTTTTCTTCTACCCCAGCATTTGGTCTATATTCAAATATGCGCCATGTGGGCTTAAAAATGTGAGTTTTTTGTATTTGAATGAAAAGCTCTGTAGATATCTATCGAGTCAAATTGTCTATTTGTAGTGCTTAGATTGCTAGCCTTCTTGTTGAGTTTCTTTGTCTGTGATTTGTCTTTCTTAGAGAGTGATGTATTAAAGTCACCCACTATAATTTTGCAGGCTGTGATTTCTTTTTTCATCTTTTGAAATGTTTTATTGAAGTATTCAGTGGATCTCTCATTTGGGGAATATATGTTTAAAATGCTTATTGGTCCACTGTCTACCATTCCCTTGAGCATTGCATAGTGTCCCTCCTTATCTCTTTTTATGGTTTGCACTTTGAGGTCAATTTTATCTGAGATTAGGATTGCCACCCCTGCTTTTTTTTTTTTTTAACTGTTGTTTGTTTGGTATGCCTTTCTCCAGCCTTTGATTCTTAGCCCATTTTTGCCTGTAGTCTTGAAATCTACCTCTCATAGGCAGCAAACTTATGATGTGTCCTAAGCCAGTCGGCTAGCCTCAGTCCTTTAATACCCAAGTTCAGTTCATTGATTTTAGGGGTTATTATCTGCATCTGTGGAACATATGATGTCATCTTATACCTTTTCTGTGAGGTGTTTCCCTACCTCCCTTTCTTTTCAGTATGTGGTGCATGTGTTGATCATTCTTTACTTCTTTCCACCCTAAGCCACTCCTATTTTGGGGGCTATTTTCTCTTTGTTGCCCTCTAGGTGAGGTTGTTCTATGTGGTGGTCTCTTATTTAAGCTTGATGAGTGCTGTTCTTCCCATACTCAGTCAGCAAGGATATTTTGTAGGGCTGATTTTCTTCTAAGGTATTCTTTGAGTTTTTCCTTGTCTGGGAAAACTCTTACGTCTGCATATAGCTTGATAGATAATTTGGCTGGGTAGAGTATTCTTGGGTTTGTGTTATTTCCCTTCTATTTTTGGAATACATCACTCCACTCTATCCTCCTTTTCATAATGTTTGCTGATAGATCTGAGCATGTTCTTATTTGGAAACCTTTATTTGTGATTGCTTGTTTCTCCCTAGCTGTTCTCATGATTTTCTTCTTTTCCTCAAAGTTGGATAGTTTATCTATTATATGAACTGGAAGCTTCTTCTTGGGATTCAGTTTATCTGGTATTCTTTAAGCCTCCTGAATGGTCGCCTCATTTTCATTTATTAAGTTGGGGAAGTTTTCCTTCAAGAATTATCTATTGTTGCAGATGGCTTCTTTGTTAGGTCCTCCTCCAACAATCCACTAATCCTGATGTGCCTCTTCATAGCATCAGACATAGCTCTTACATTATTTTCAGTTTCTCCGATGATCTTGGTTTTTTGTCCATATTTGTTAAAGTCTGCTTGGCTATCCTCTAGGTCACTGGTGCGATTTTCTTCATCCTTCACTGAATTCGCAAAGTTCACGAGTCTGCTACTTTTTCCTATCTTGTCCCTAAATTCTTGTATTTCCCTTTGGTGTATGGACATTATTTTGTCTATCATTTCATCCATTTTCTGAATTGTTTCCCTTGTATCCTGCATGACTCCAAACAGCATTCTGAAATTTTCTTTCTGTGGCATATCGATGTCTGCGTCTTCTTTGCATGTCGTTAGATTCAGGACATCTTCTACCATGGCCTTTTCTTCCTCCTGTGTTTTCATTCGAGTTGCTGTGGTTGGTTGCTGTTTGAATTGCATTGTTTCAGAGGAACCATGTGCCATTTTCCAGGGAGCTGAAGAGCACTGACTTACTGAGAGACTCAAAGGAATATGTGTTTGAACCTCCTGTGGCAAATTTTACTATGCAATTAGTCTACCACTTTATCCTCCTGTGCCTTCACTCTTTCCCTAATGAACCGGTATTCTGTTACTTGGAGGGCAACTTGAATGGTTCTCCCAGGGACCACTGGTTGGATTGTTGTGGACCCACAAGGATGGGGGCTATACGGTGTGATGTCACTAGAAATCGTGATGGTGTAGGTCATGGCAGCTTGGGGTACTGCAGAGGATACATGGGGGTGCCTGCTGCAAGGGGAGTGTCACAAAAGGCTGGTGGATTACCTGATTTTGTGTAGAGAAACCTGAATGGTGGGCAGAATTGCCCTGATCAAGTAGATCACTGCTGAAGTTGGGCAGTGTTTGCCTCAGCAGTGTGGAACTTTGGCTAGTGCTGACTGGACTCTCTTGGGCCCTGTGAAGGACTAAGGCAGGTGGGAAGATGTTCCCACTATCAGGTGGAACCATACAAGCTAGAATTTACCTGTAAGTAATTGAGCAGAATATCTCTTGCTGGAGGGTGGCTGGACATCCCCAGTCTTGGACTATACTGCACAGGGTGGGGTTCACCCAGCTGGGTGTAGCAGGCATAATTGCCCTAGATTAATGGGAATGGTCTGGAGGTCCACAATGGCATGTGAGCCAAAATTGAAAAGACCAAGAAGGAAAAACACCACAGAACTAAACCTACTGGAAGTGTGGGTTGATAGAGAGAAGAGAGGGAAGCCAAGTCTCTACATAGCTGATCTCTGATTTATGGCAGGGTTTAATTCCTGCCATACACTGGTGGCAAGGTCTGTTGAGATAAAGCCCCTATGCCGGCTCCAATGAATCCCAACTCTGGCTCTGGTGGAGACATGGGTAGACAGTGGTGAGGCTAGGGTGAAACCCTAGCTGGCCTTCACTGTGATAAGCCCAAAGCCCCCAGCCCCTCAAAACCTTGTGGATCTGTGCTAACCCATCTTTATAATGCTCCGCCTGTGTCTGGCAGTGTTGAATTTCTCTCTTAGAAACTCTCCTGGGCTGATATCTGCTGAGTGCCTTTGATACTCAGCTGCCATCACCTTATTACTAACTTTTTGAAGAAGTGCAGGATGTATTTTCCTTGTTACACATTGAACATATTTAAAGCATAGTTATTAATCACAAAACAATATTATTATATATCGTGAAATCTTTATTTCTGAGTACAGATAGATTGAATTCTGTCTTGAAGCATGATGTAGTATGGCCAGCAGTCTTCATGTCATGTATTATATGTGGGCATGTAGGTGGATCCACTTGGAAACGGATAGAGGAGTGATTTTAAATTCCTAAGACAATAAATATGTTTTCCGATGGTCTTAGGTGACTACTGTGAGAAGGTCGTTCAACCCTCAAAGGAGGCATGACCCACAGATTGGGTACTGCTTTTCTAAGAATACCCTTCTTATTTTTGCTGTTGACTTCTTTGTGGTGTTCTATTCCAGTAGTCTAATTATTCTAATATTGTTCCTTTTAATAGCATCAGTTTTCTGATCTAAATCTCAAGTTTTCTTCAGTTTCTCAGATTATCTTGTTTGACTGTCTTTCCCATTTGTTGAAGTGTACCAGTTATTCTTGAGGTCATGCATACAAGTCTCTACTTTTTCTAGTCTGATGGTGAAGTGTGTGAATTTGGTACTTGTTTTGTTACCTATTCCATTAACTCTTGCATTTCCTATTGGTGTGTGGCCTTTATCTCCTCTATTATTTCTTCCTTTTTATATATTGTTTTCCCCATATCCTATATGTCTGTAAGCATCATTTAAAGATTTCTTTTTTAGAAAGCCAGTGCCTGCCATTTCTATGGATGCCATTAGGTTAATTTAATCCTCTGTCATTGGATTTTGTTTATCCTACTTTCTTGCTGAGATGCTGAGGGAGATTGCTCTTTATGTGTCATTTTGGAAGTACTCAGTTCCATTTCAAAGAGCTCCGGACTCTCTCTTTTGGAGGTTGGTAGGAATGTTTCTGCATGCTCTTTGTAACCAACTGCCCTGAGGTGTATTTGCTTCACCTTTGTCCCCTAGGGGCAGTGGTTCTCAATCTTCCTAATGCCATAGCCCTTTAATACAGTTTTTCATGATGTGGTGACTCCCACCCATCAGAATATGTGTTTTCAGATGGTTTTAGGCAAGCCCTGTGAAAGGTTCATTGGATCACCAAAGGCATCATGACCCACAAATTATTGTTCAACTCCCAAAGAGTCCCAGTTTGAGAACCACTGCCCCAAGGTTTCCCTCTCATCTTAGTCTATCAGGATTATGCTGCTTGGAGGTCAATTTTGATGGCCCTCTCAGTTTTCAGGCTCTGTGGTCAGTGAGACACACCAGTACCACTTGGTCTCCATCAGGGCTATTTGCAGCAGTTCAGGCTAGAGTCTGAAGGAACGTGCTGGCCTCCATGTGGGAATGTGAAAGTCAGGGGGTATGGGGGCTGTCTGTTCCTGGCTAGAGGCACTGTAGTCTGGTGCAGGAAAGGTTCCAACTGTGTCTGTCACTTTAGTGTGACAGACTGCTCTGCCACACTGAGCATAGGAGGCAGGAGTGTTGGGCAGAGAAGGGAAAAGGCTGCTATAAGAATAAGAATGCTGATATTGGAAGAGAGATCTGAATGCCACAGGTGAGAGATCCCTGTGCCATTTTGAGTGTCAAATCATAGCTGCAAGAGCCTCTGCCGTGTGTGCTGGAGATGGACCTACAACCAGGGTGGTAGTTGAAGTGGGGGTAGTGGTGGTCTGTTCCTGGATAGATGTACTGCGGTCAGGTGGAAAGGCAGAAAAAAGCTCCCAACTATGTCTGTGAGCTCAGCAAGCAACTCTACTGCTCTGACTACATTAGTCGGGGGAGCACTGGGCAGAGCAATGAAAGGTTAGGAAGGAGAACACTGGTCCTGGAGGAGGAATCCTCCAGTCAGCGGTGAGAGAGATCCATGCTATGTGGGGTGTCAAACTGCAGCTTCAAGAACCTCTGCTGGTGGCTGTTGAGCTTGGGATGTGGTAACCGGGCATGGTGTATTGGGGTGATAGCCATTGTGTGAACTGCAACAATGGAGACTTGGTGTAGGTTGAATCAGTACCTGCAGTGGGCCCAGGTCCCTGAGACTTTGGAGTCAGTGTAGGACACCGGGTAGAAGTCAGCTCCTGGTTCAGGGAAGCACTCTGGGATGTCGTGGGAATTGACCAACAGGCTTGTGTCTTCTACTTGGCCCTCAAATCTCCCTCATAGATTTCTCAGACCTCCTAGGACGAATTACCTGGTTGATTATCATCTTGCTCATGTCTGAAATTCTATTTTGTAATATACTTTCTCTGGATTTTCTTTTCCTTTTTTGAACTCATTAAGTTGAACACTTAAATCATTTTCCGTTTTTTTTTTTAAAAAAGGGCCATATGATGTCTCTAAATATATTTCTTATACCTCCTTTTATTAGACCTAAACTTCAGCTTATTTCTTTTAATGTTAAATCATGAAATATCTTTTTCCCTATGGATTATTTAGGAATTTAAATGTTAGTTTTATATTATCTATGATGATTAGTTGCATATAAATTCTTTAAGATACCTTAGTACTTTGCTAGTAGCAATAAATTAATAGTTATGGTAGCTCACATGACTAATTTAGAAAATGTTCCAAGCAAGCTTTAATTCTTAATCATCCAAAGTAGTGTTCTATATATGTTAAACACACCTCTGTTTTAATTGATTTCATATCCTTAAAGATTTGCTAATTTTGACCAATAAAGGACTGTGGGTTTATTGAAATCAGTATCTCTTTAAGTTCTAACAATTTCCCATATGTAATTTCATGTTTTTCACAAGTATACTTGTTTCTAATTTCACTCAGCATAATGTTAAAAGGTGTTTCACAAATTTATTATGTTATGTGTGTATGTAGCATATTTTAGCTATTCATTGGCTGATGGACACTTATGTTTCCTATCTTTTTGCAATTGTGATGCACATACTGTGCATACTGTGCTGCACATAAGTGTGCACATATGTTTGTGACATTTTCTTATTTATCTAGGTTATATACCTACTAGTGAGATTTCAAGATTAAATACCCCAAAAGCTCCCTGCCATATAGTTCTGACTCACTGTGAAGCTGTAGGATGACTAAAACTAATCCTGTGATTGTCCAGGACTGTGACAATTTATCAGAATAGAAAGCCGCATCTTTTTTTTCCCATGGAGAAACTGGTGAATTTGAACTGTTTATCTTGTGGTTAGCAGCTGAAAGCCTGATATTTCTATTTCCAACTTTTTTTGGAAATACCATATTGTATTCAACGTGTTTGTTTTAACTTAAAGTCCCATGACCAGTATGTGAACGTGCGAATCTCTGTATCGCTCCTCACACTTGTTCTTTTCTTTCTATCTTTTGTAAATTTCTGCAGGTAACACTGCAATGAGATTCTGTTACATTGAGTATATATGACCTAGATTTAGAGACTTTCTCAGTTGTAGATTTGTTTGCACTGAACACTTAAAACTAACGACCAGATAAGCTGTAGGTTACTGGAACCTTATATATGAAGAAGACAAAAAGCTATATGTAGGGTCAGTATGAGAGGAGACTGACTTAAGACTTCTAAAATAATAATTCTCATTGAGAGAGTTTACCAATAAAGCCACCTGGCATAGGACTTGTTTTTGTTGGGAATATTTTTCTCCTTTTTTTTTGAGTCTATTCAGCTTACATTAATCTTTGTTAATCTGGGTATGTAATGTTTTCTAGAAAATTTTCAATTGTTTCTAACTTTTTCAATTTGTAAGAGCACACTTTCCCATAATATTCGGTTATTATCCTTTGAATTGGTCTGTTCAGATACCACCAATTTCATTTCTTGTGTTATTGACATCATTTCTTTCTGCTACGTCCTTCACTATTTTCTTTCTTCTGCTGACTATGGATTTTCTCATGCTGTTTTCCTAGTTTTTTGAGCCATTTTATTCAAGTGTTGATTTTTGATCTTTCATTCTTATGTGCATTTTAGAAAATATTTGTAATCTGGCCTTTGAGATCTACCCCTGCCATATCCCCAAATCTTTGGTATGTAATGTTTTCATTCTTATTTGATTCAAAGAATTTTGTATGTCATTTTATTTCTTAGCTGGTTCTAAACTGGGTAATTTTGAGGTTCCATATATTTGATTTTTTTCTCTTGTTATTTTCTAATGACTTTTAATACTATAATGCCAAAATTTGAGGAAGTGTTTGTATTATTTCAATATTTTTTAAAAATTGAGGGTTTTTTGTGACCTAACATATGCTAAAATTTGTAGAATGCTCTGGAGAACATTCTTTGTTCTTTGAAGAATGTACTGGAAAATAATATATATTTTTCTCTTGTTGGGTGCAATTTTCTGCATTTTTATGAGGTCAGGTTGGTTAATAGTTTTATATCTCTGTTGAGTTTTTTTTTAGTTTTTCCATGTTTCAGTGGAAGTAGTTTATTTAATCTTTTATTATTATTGTTCTTAGTGATAGAGACGGATGTTGTGGTATTTATGTAATAGTTTGTCAATTTGAGAAGATTAGAGTGAAGGGGTGCAGTCTGGCCTGTCAATCAGGCCATATACAATGAGGCCTCTGTGTAAGTATAGCTTTCTCCTGAATATTCTGGGAACTCCAAATTTCCGGGACCAACTCCTTAGAGGCTGGACATACACTGTCTCTCTGCTCACTTCCTGGGAGACATTGCAGTTGATAAGACAAATGAAACTTTACTAGTGCCCTGAGCTTGAAGAGCCATGTGGAGACCCCTGAAAATGCTGAGATGCTTACAATGTCACTAAATCCACAAGACTTCCTACCCACTGGCCTGTGATCTTTCTGCTTTTGGCATGACTGCAAGTATTTTGTGAGTCCAAAGAGGATATTATAGATTGTTGTCAGACGTATGGGTGGACTAATATCAGACTTATGAACTTGATCTGGATGGGTCTGGGATATTTTCTCAATATTTAATTGCTCTTGCATATAAACCTCTTTCTTAGGTATATGTAAGTGCCTTTGAATTTGTTTCTCTAGTCACCCAGACTAACTCAGTTGTTAATAAAGAACACACTCAATGAGATAAATTTTACAGTGACAATTGGCTGTAAGCAGAAGAATACACACTTCTGTCACCTGTCACTGGTGGGGACGCCAGTGCAACCGGTTATCTCAATCCTGTCCTGATTCACTGAAAAGGGCCTTGAGTCCAGTGCTTTCCCTCATTGTAATTCACCACCAAAGTGTTTTCTGAACTGAGTTCACTATTTTATATTTCCAGCCATAATGTAAGTGAATTAGAATTTCTTCATATCTTCATCTCAGTGTTTTAGATGTTGTCGTTTTATCATAGCATGTTCTTAGGCAGAGTTGTAGGCATGATGTTGCAGTGGTTCAGAGCTCAATAGTTCAATGAAAAGTAGATGATTTGAACCCACCATTTGCTCTTCAGAAGAAGATGTGGTATACTGCTTTAATGAAGATTTACAATGTTAGAACACTTGGGGGTAGTACTCTTTTTCCCTATTGTGTCTGTGTGAGTCAAAGAGATTTGAGTTTGTTTGGTGCTGCTATTTTAAGACAGAACAATGTTGAAGTTAAAGTAAATATTTTTCCAGAATCTAATTTCTTGTAACTTTTTTTGTTCTGCCAATTATTAGATATGTAATCTTTTAATAAATTACTGAATTGCTATATAGTTTGATTTCTTCATCTGAATAATCCATATCTTAATAGTATAGAGAATGCAGATTAGTTGTGGGGTTTAAATGAGTTAAACCTTCAGAGTGCAAGAGCATAGCTAGAATGTAAAAGTGCTCATTAATGATTAGATATTATTTTACTATTATTCACTGGAATGAGTAGATCCTTCCATTATAATTCAATGTGGATTCTATTTTATAGTTATGATTTTACCTGTGTTTTATTATACTATTTTACATATTTGAAAGTTATCAATTTTCTGTTTAAAAATTAGAATTTTTGGACTCAAATGGCCTATATTGTAAACTTTCTTCTCTATTTTTAACTTAGTTAACTAATTTTCATTTTTGTACTTATTTCTCTGGGAACTGTATTCTAAGTATTTTCTTTTTCCTTTATCTTAAAAATTATTACTAATTGGGAGTTATTACATATCTCATAAAATTCCATATTTCAATCATGTCAAGCAGAATTTTACAATTGCTACCAGCCACAGTTTCCAAATATTGTTTTTTTCCTGGACTCATTGACATAATCTCCCTTTTACAAACTTCCCACCTGTGTTAATCTGGGTAGACTAGAGAAACATATTCTAAACATGTACATGTTTATAAGGGAAAAGTTTATATACAAGAGGAATGGAACATTGAAAAAGCATCCCTACCCAATCCAGTCCAAGTCCACAAGTCTGAAATTAGCCCATATGTCTGATACCAGTCTATAAAGTCTTCTTCAGATTCATGAGGCACATGTAATGATGCCAGGGCAATTAACGACCAGTTGGTGCAGAGTCTAGTGTATCCATGGTGGTAGAAGCATCTCAGCACTGGCAGGAGTCTTTATGTGGCTTTTCCAGCTTCAGAGGTATGGTTCCATCAGGGTAAGCCCATGTGGCTTCTTCTCTAAATCCTTCAGTTTCCAGGACTCAGGGTCTCTCAGCATGCTGCCATGTGGTTTTTTAGTAAAGCATCTATAAGGGACTGAGACATCAGTCTCTCACCTCCATGGGGAAAATGCCAGGAGATTTCCCAGAATTCTCAGGAGAAAGCCACGCCCATAGAGCGGTCTCTTTGGCTATCTCCAGAATTAACACAAGAATACATGACTGTCACATCACTTCTCTGAGACCCTTATTCTGCTTGCTCTTCCTGGAGCTTAATCAATTCTATGTTTCATATACTGAAAAACAGAAAACATATAACACAACTTCAAAAGTGTGACTGCCAATGACTTAACACCTCTGTGATGCACCCTAATATAAGCAAACAATAATAAAACAAAACAAAAAATACATAAAAAGTTGAAAACAGTATCAAGTCTAGTGTGCATCAGAAGGGGGAATCAACAAAGTTTTAACTGTTCAAGTCTGATGTATGCCTGATCCCTTGAGCATTATCCAAAGCCCAATTTAGTCTATCATTATATTGTGTTCCTATAGGTCTATTTTGTCAGAGATTTATTGCCATTTCTGCTTTTTGGATTGTCATTTAACTTGGTAACATTTTCACCAACCTTTGACTCTCAGTCTATTTTTGTCTGTGAGTTTGAGATGTGTATCTTGATGGCAGCAGATTTCTGGACCTTGTTGTCTAATCCACTCTTCTACTCTTTGTGTTTTGATTGGTGTGTTTGACCCATTGACATTCAGTGTAATCTTGCACTATTTGTGCATCATATTTTCATTTCTTCTTCTTTGACAGAGTGGTGTGTGTGAGAGGAGTTTATTCTTAACTTTGTCTCTTCACTGGATTTAATGTTTTGGGTTATTATTTTCAGTGTGTTGGCATCTGGGTGGTGTGGTGGTCTCAAGTTTGAGAGCTGTGGTTGTTGGTTTCCTGTCCATAAAGAACTGGAAAGTATTTTTTGTAACACTTGTCTTGTTTTATGAATTCTCTAAATATTTCCTTGTTTGAGCAAATTTTATTTGATGGAAAGCTTTGTTGGATAAAGGATTTTTGATTTGCAGTTGTTCTTTCAATTTTCAGAATATGTAGCTCTAGTTTCTTCTTTTTTTCTGGTCTCTGTAGAGAGGTCTGAGATTATTCTTATTTGTTTACCATTATATGGAACTGCTTTTTTTCCTTCTCTAGCTGCTCTCATAATTCTCTGTTTCTTTTTTTTTGTTTGGGCATCACTGCTCTCCGGTGGTGGGAGTAGGAGGCCCAGCCCCACTGCTGGAATTAAACCTCTGTCCCAGTGGGCCGCAGTCCCGCTCATAACCACTACGCCACCGGGGCTCAGCCCAATTCTCTGTTTCTTGAAGTTGAACAATTTGACTATAATATGTCTTGTTTGTTTTTTGTTTTTTGGGAAGTGGGGGTGGGATGGGGGGATGAATCTATTTGGTGTTCTCTCTGCTTCCTCAATGGTTATTGCTACTTCCTTTGTGATATTGAGGACCTGTTCTTCCAAGAATTCCCTTATTATTTTAATTGTAGACCTACTTGTTTCTTTTTGGTCAAGTGACCCCCCCCAAAATTGGAATAGTATTTCACATCAAGGCATACGACATTATCCTCAGGCTTTCCTCAGATTCTTCTTTTTGTTTGATTGTTTCTTTCATTTGCTGAATTCTGCTTGTTTGTCTTTGAGTTCTCTAGCTAAATTTTTCATTTCTCCCCTTTTATTGGTCAAATCTTGTACTTTAATAAAATTCTGCTATATCATTTCTTAACTTCAGAATCTCCTTTGTGTGTGAGGTTTCTATTATTTCCACTTTTCGTCTGACTTCAGGATTGATCCCCTACTGCCATGTAAGTCCCTACACATCATTTTCTTGTCTTCTCTATCTGGAAATCAAAGGACTTCTTCTGTGTATTTCATTGGTCCAAACTACAGTAGTTCACTTTTGTTTGCCTTGTTTTGTGGTAACTGCTTGTGAGTGTTGCTTGTGCCAGCTATCTAGCAGTTGAACTATAGGTTATGCATAAGCCCTGGGTTGTCCAGATTTTGGAGAAGTTAGCTCTTTAGGTTAGAGGAGGATCATATAGGTGCTAGAAATCATATTGTATTTGAATCAGGTGGGAGTATTAGTTGGGTGAGTAGGAGAAATCAGTTATAGGTGCTTAGAGGTAACACTGGAGGGACTAATCCTAGAAAAACCTTCCTGTTAAATATAGTAATTTTTGATGAGTTGGAGAAGAAAGTTATAAGAGATGTGATGTTACTTGGTAGGTTATAAGAGAATGTGTGTTTCTGAGGTGAAAGAGGTCGTGTCTCCAGGTAATGATGGTTGGGGGTAGGTGAGAGTTATAATAAATCTACATCAGTTACTTATTGACCTGTGTATTAGGTATGGAGAATGCAGCCCTTTTGTCACTGTGTTTATAGTAGGAGGTACTTTGTGTGTGTGTTTTAAATCACGTTATTGCAGTGTCGATCAACTATATTACAATCCATCCATTCACTGTATCACGCAAATTTGTATGTTTGTTGCCATCATCATTCTGAAAACATTTATTTTCTACTTGAGTCCTTTGTATCAGCTTCTCATTTTCCCCTCTCTCCTTGCCACTCCCCATGAACCATTGATAATTTATAAATTATTACTATTTTTTCATGTCTTGCACAATTCACTATCTTCCTATATCCACTTTTCTCTTGTCTGTCTTCCAGGAAGGGGGTTATATGTAAATCCTTGTAATCGGCCCCTCTTTTCTACCTCACCTTTCCTCTACCCTCCTGGTATCATCATGCTAACCACTAGTGCTAAAGGGATCATCTGCCCTGGATTCCCTGTGTTTATGGTTCCTGTCCATACTGGTTTACATGCTCTGGTGTAGCCGGATTAACAAGGTAGAATAGTGATCATGATAGTGTGATAGTGGTGGGGAGGAAGCATTTAAGAACTAGAAGAAAGTTGTATGTTTCATCGTAGCTTCACTGCACCTTGATAGACTTATTTTCTTCCCCTGACCCTTCTGACAGGTGATTTCCAGTTTACAGATGGGTTTTGGGTTCCCATTCTGCACTCTCCCTCATTAATTATGATAAGATATTTTGTCCTTTGATGCTTGATACCTGATCCCATTAACACCTCATGATCACTCAAGTTAGTGTGCTTTTTTCATGTGGGCTTTCTTGCTTCTGAACTAGGTGACTATTTGTTTACATTCAAGCCCTTAAGCCCTCAGTTGCTGTATCTTTTGATAGATGGGCACCATTAGCTATCTTCACCACATTTGCTTAAGCACCCACTTTGTCTTCAGCAATCATGTAGGGAAGGTGTGCATCATAGAATGCCAGTTTAATGGAGCAAAGTGTTCTTGCATTGAGGAAGTACTTGAGTAGGGGTTCCATGTCCATCTTCTACCTTAATACTGAACTTATAAAAATATGCACATAGATCTATTTCCCCACCATTTTATGCATATATATTTACGTATGTATATGCCTGTCTTTAGACCTTTATAAATACCCTTTGCCTTCTAGTTCTCTCCTGCATTTCCTTTTACTTTTCTCTTGTCCCACCATCATTCTCAGCCTTGTTTTGGGTTTCAGTAATCCCTCTCAGTTACATGGTCTTTGATGAAAACTTGCCAGGCTTCTGAGACCTTCCTCACCACTTGTTTTGGATCACTTATTGTTCCCTTGTCTCTGAGTTTGTTAACAACACTTCCTTTCCCTTATATCCCCCTCTTTCATTTTTCCCCAGAACCATCTGATGTGTTCATTGTTTTCTCCTCCAGATTGTTTATCTAGTCTATTTTATCTAGATAGATCTGCCTATATAATAATATGCACAAAAGCAAGACAGCAAAACAAAACAACAAAACAAAACATAACAAAACAATGGCAAAAAAGGGAAAAGCCTATAAATAGTTCAAGGTCTGTTTACTGATCTTTGGGAGTGTTTCCTGCCAAAACTGATGGAGTGCCATGCCCTGACCTCAAAGTCTATTTTTGATACTCCCTCTGGGACTTCCTTACTCTGCTCCCCTTGCTGTTTTGTTCATTCCCTCAGTCTTGGTGTGGTGGGGTCAGAACAGACACAATTCCCACACTGTGTCTCCAGAGTTGTCCCCTGTAGGGCTATGGTCAGTAAGGGATGTTGTGTCTCATAGTGGACCTGGCTATATGGTTCTCTCTTTGAATTGGTTCCTCTGAGTGTGGATATCATCCTCAAAGGTGTAGTGGGCCAGGATGTGTTCCATTCTCTCTTCCTTCCCCTTCATTTGCTTCACTTGCAGGTGGCCCTTTTATTGTGGATTTCTGCTCATCTAAGAATTATCTGCTCCTTGATTGTGGTCCAAGAATGGAAATGGAAATAGGCTGTAATATATATGAGGTCCCAAGGTGGAGGGGGAGTAGCAGCTTTTAACCATGAAACGGTTCTATCAAGTGCCTAGACAAGGGAGAGAGAGCCAATAAGAAACCCAGAAATTCTGGATTCAGTTTCCACTTATGGGAAAAAGTTTTGTGATTGTCTGTCTCAAAAGAAAATAGGACCAACTCCAATAATCTCTTGGAGTCTGCTTCAGGTTCAAGTTGTGTTTCCGTCATACTGGTATTGCCTCTATTTTGAGAGAGTTGGGTTTATCTATTTAGATAGCCACACCCCTGCCAGGAGAGGAAGGAGGCAAACCTCTGTAAGGTATGTAGCTGTGGATGGTCTATTCAGCTGGACACCTTGGGCTCCAGCATCGAGGGCTTTCAGAGATCTGAATGGACACGGTCCCATTGGTTAGACTTGGGGGGCATAGTGTCTTAGTATATTTCACAATGTGGGCGGGAGATAGAACTGGGGGTGGTGTCACAATGGTGCTGACAGTCACTACCAAACTGACCCTGCAACGGTAGGGGAAAGGTAAGACTTAGAAGATGCATTAAGTAAGAAACACCCTGGCAAGCTCCACTGAACTCACTGTAGGAGAAAATCAGAAGGGAAGATCTGAACACAATCAAGCAAACCAACCCTGGGATGCTGAGAGTTTGGGTCTCGAGTCTGGTTTCCCAGAGTTGGGTTCCTTACCTGTTGATCTGCTGGTCACACACTGGGAGCTCCAGGCGGGTGATTCCACACTGGCACCATCTTCCAAGAAGTCTCCAGAGTAGTTCCTTTAGCATAAATCTTTATGCCTTAGTAGTACTGTGATGGCCCATTTTTATTACTAAGTAAGTAAAATAGTTCAATGTTTTTTAATGCTTCAAATTCTTAAATTCTGAAATAATCTTCTGAGTAATAATGATGACCATATAAAATCTTGCTATGTGTACAGGAAAACTGATAAACAAAAGTCTTGATGAGATGCAACTAGATGATTTTTACTAGAGAACTAGGAAACCTGAACTATTTATTAGGAATTATTGTGTTTGTTTTTGAATTAGGAGCTAAATTTTGCCTTTACAAAAATTCAGAAAGCAAGAAATTCTCCATTACATATTGTGCTTGGTCAGGTTTTCTAGACTAATAAATCCAGTGACATTCGCATGTGAATTAAAAAGAGCTTTATAGAAATAAGTCATATTTACCTAGGAGTCATCCCTGTCCAGTCCAACTCAAGTACATAAACCTGATACTATTCCATAAGTCATATTTAAGACCCACGTAACTCCAGGCTGGTGACACAGAAAGTCAAACTAGGAAGTAGGTGGCTCACAGATCAGTGAATACATAGTTTTGTAGATCCCAGGTTGGTGAGAACTTGGCAGGGTGCTGACAGGTCTCACGATGGATCAGCCCATGTAGGGCTGCCATAGGAGGCAGCAGAATTCCAGCAGGCAGGAAGGTGGAGGAACAGAGACAAGGAGCCTGGTTCTCATTTTTCCTCCTTCTAAACAGGACACATCCCCAAGGAGGAATCTAAGTCTAAGACCTGATTGACAGATTGGGACTATACCTCTACAGTTGCATAAAAATTCATCTAGCTCTCATATATATTATTTAAATTGACTAGATCCTGTTTTTGCCCAATCTTGTACACATTGTCTCTGGTGAGGAAGTGACTGACCCTGTGTTGCCTGAAAGATTATCCACCAGAGACAGGAGTGGAATTCTGTATCCTAGTGCAGGAACCACCTGTCATTGTGAACAACCAATACAAGTAGAAGAAAGAGAAGTATCAGGCCTGTCTTTAGGGATCTAAACAATACAGTTCAAATTTACCAGTTCCATGGACAGGTTATCTTTCCCAACAGGTTTGCCAATAAAAAGCAAAGTACTGTGACCGCATGCCATGAGGTAGTTAGCAACCGTACCATTTCCATTATCATTTATTTTATCACTTCATTTAGATACCTGGCTCAGAAGGTATTTGTAGCCCCTCTCTATGTCTTGGTAATGCCAGTCTCGGGGTTTGATAACTCCTAATCATGTGTAAAGCTTAATGATATGTTTCTCAACTCTCTGCTTGGTTACTCTCTCTTGTTTAACATCTGAGATTTTGAACACTGGTTAAAGTAATCCTCTGAATTAGATGCTTTCCTTCTTCTTTTTGCAAATACTGTGCTTTACATTTTCCTTGTTGGACTCTGACTGATGCAAAACTGGACTTTAGATTGTCATCCCAATGACTTGTACAGTATAGATATTGAAAATACATTATAAGATGAATTGATTAAATCAATGTTCTACCTAAGTTAAATATCTGTTATAAACTTTTCTTTCCAGGAATATCTATTGTACGCCTTCTTTTGGGTTTGTTGGGAAAAGCATCTGTCTCAAGCCTGTATATTCTCTGCCTAGTCTTCCAAAATGAACTCTCACCAACAATAGTCAGGTAAGGCAAAATTCTTCAGACTACTGACTAGATTTTGTGACTGCCTTCCACTGAAATATACCAAGACAATAAATAATAGTGAAATAATCAAAATAAACTTCATTTATAGGGTATTCTAGGAAGCCACCAGTCTGTGGTCTTATTTAATCTATGGCATAATTTTCTAGCAAACTGAATTTTACTTTAGCATTATGCCAGCTACTCTTCCTCTTACAATTTTCAAGCACACAAAGTACTGTAGTAATCAGTAATTAAAACATGACCTAAAGCTCCATTATCTTAATATACCTACTATTGTCCTGGTGATGTAATAGCTTGATGGTTAACCAAAAGTTGGTAATTTGAACTCACTCAGTGACTACTTAGGAATATGAACTATCAATTCACTTCCATAAAAATGTAGCCTGGAATATGCTATGGGACTGTTTTCTTTTGTCAAATCAGGTTGCTAAGAGTTGAAATCAACTTGCTTGCCCCTAGCAATAACAACAACAAAATGACAACAAGAAAAACAAATGTGTATCTTATATTTTTGTCATGTTTTGCTGTCATGTGGTATACTTAATACAATAGTTTTGTGTAGTTAAAATCAAAGCTTATAAATTACTTTAATTTTTGCACTGCCCACTGAAGTTTTTAAGGTATTGTGTGGATATCTTATAATTATGTTGAAAAACATTATATCATTTTGATACCATTTAATAATGTTCATTTTAAATCAAGTAAGTACATAATTACATAATACACATACATATACATTATACAAATAACACATATGCATAATACAAATGCATAATAGTTAATACATAATTAACTATTTCTTATAGAAAGCTTTGAAAAAAACATTTCACTTCTCACTATTATAGCTATTATAATTAGCACAATATCAATTCAGATTACCTGAAGATAGTTTTGTAGGTCAAGATGTAAGACTATTTTTGGAAGACATTGACATCACTTGTCACAGCATACTCCATAAGAAGTTCTATCCTACTTGTAAGTAAAATGTAAGTAAACATCTAAGGGGAAGATGACTATTGGTCTCTTTCATTTCCTGGAGTGTCAAAGGATGAAGAAAATCAAAGATGCACTGAATCAAGTTTTTGAAAGATAGTACAGGCCATGTTAACCTCAACGTCCATGACCTTGAGACCTGGAGAGCTACATGAAATCAGACTATACCTACTGACCAAATTGATAAGAATCATAGTAGAAGGGTCTGAATAGAGGGAGAGCAATGTGAAACAGTAAATATCATAAGACACCCTAAATATATTTGGTATGCTATTAGGGTACCCTTGAGATTGACTTTAGTCACACCTCAAGCCTAAAACTGAACTCACATATGTAATACAATTTTCAGCCAGACAATAGACAAAACTAATAGGTGATCAAAAAATAATGGCAAGCACTCGTTCCTCAGAACCATCAACTACTGAAGATCAAAATGGCAGTATGTGCCACACACAGGGTTTGGAAAGAAGAAGGAATTGCAAACACAGGGAGAGAGTGGGATTAATTATGCTATGTTATGTGCAATTGCAATCAATGACCTGAAACAGAATGTGTCTGAATTTTTAAGTGGAACATTGATTTTCTCTTAAACTTTTTCTCAATTTCCAGTAAAAGTTAAATGCTAAGGCTATTTGATGCTTTTTGAAATCCTTAGACAAATGTCTATGCCAAGAAATTTGGAAGATTATTGGAAGAGAACTGAATTTCACCCATTCCAAAGAAATATGCACCCACAGAATGTGAAAGCTGCAGAACAATAGCTTTCATAGCACAGACAAGTAAACATTTTCCAAAGATCACTCGACAATGGTTGTAGCTGTACATCCATTGAAAGCTGCCAGAAATTCAAGCTAGATTCAGAAGAGATATGGTAAAAGGGTTATCAATGCTGTTGTCGGGTGGATCTTGACTGACAGTAGAGATATTTGCTTGTGTTTTATTAATGGAAAGTCATTCTGATTGGTGGATCATAATAAACCATCAATAGAATTGAGAGTAGGAATTGCAGAACATTTAATTGTGCTATGGAGTTCTTGAGCATGGATCAAGAGGCTGTTTTGCAAATGGAACAAGGAATCACTATATGGTTTAAAATTGGGAAAGGTGTATGACAGGTCTTTGCCCTCTCACCACACTAATTCAATCTGTGATGAGCAACTAATCAGAGAAGCTGGCTAAGATGAAGAAGAATGTAGCTCCAGGAATGGAGGAAGGATTATTAACAACCTGCCATACAGGTTGACACAACCCTGCTTGCTGAACGTGAGGTTGAAGCTCTTGTTGATGAAGATCAAGGATTATAGCCTTCAATATGGATTAAATCTCAATGTAAAGAAACCAACATCCTACACAACTGGATGAACACATAGCATTATGATAAATGGAGGAAAGGTTGAAGCTTTCAAAGGTTTTGTCTTCTTTGGATCTACAAGTAGTGCTTACGGAAGCACCAGTCAAAAGTTGCCTTGCATTTGATAAATATGCAACACAAAACCTCTTTAAAGTGTTGAAAATCAAGGATGTTACTTTGTGAGAGATCCAAATCATGGAATTTTCAATCGCTTTATATTTGTGTGAAAGTTGGATATTGAATATGGAAGACTTAAAAATAATCAATTCATTTGACCAAATGTGTGGTGGTTATGTTAATTTCATGATTGAGAAGGAGGGGTAGAATCTAGACTGTTATTCTGGAGATAGCCATCGAGCAGCCAATGAGGCCTCTGTGTGAGCATGGCTTTCTCCTGAGATTTTTGGGAAATCTTGTGATATTTCCCTTGTGGAGATGAGAAGGTATCTCCCGAGTTGTTGGGAATTAGTCTCAGAGACAATGAACTACGGACAAGACAAGATGGCAGCGTCAGAAGAGCTCAAGGAGCCGGAGGAGAAGCCACACAGTCTTATCCTGATGGAACCAGACCTCTGTAGCTGGCAAAGCCATGTCAGTGCTGAGTTGCTTCTGCCACCACTGGATGCTGTTGATGGACCCTGAGCCCTGGAAGCGAGGAGCCCTGAGGAGACCCCTGCTAGTACTGGGACTCTGCACCCACTGCCCTGTGAGTCGGAAGGAGACTTTATAGACTGATATCGGGCATATGGGCTAATATAGGACTTATGACTTTGAACTGGACTGGGCTGGGATGCTTTCTCAATGTCCCATTCCTCTTGTATATAAACCGTACCCTTATATCCATATGTGTGTTTTTGGATTTGTTTCTCTCATCTACCTGGACTAACACAGGCTGTATCTGCCTTTGGTAATAGCAATTTTCCTGGGATCTTTTTCCTACAATCAAATATTACTGAATCCATAGCATTTATTAAAATTTTGTAATATTCTATGAAATGTTATGCAATTGTTTTCCATGACATTAAACATTTTTATTGTGATTTTGGTGAAGGTTTTCAGAGAATGTTGGTTTTCCATTTCCACATACGTATTTTTATAGCATAGGTTGATTGCAATTCCTGCAATGTAACAACAGTCCTCCTGCCCTGCTTACCGTTTTCTTTTGTCATTTCTCAACACTTTCTTTCTTCTGACTTTATCAATGGGCAAATGCTGCCCTTTATACTTTGTACGGCTAATTATTCTAAGGAGTGCCTACCTCTCTGATGCTATTCCTTGCCTTCTAGGCCTTTCTGCAGTTTAGTTGAATGTTGAGCTAAGGGGTATTTTAAATTTCAGTCCTGAAGGGCAATTAGGGACCAAAATCTCAAGAAGTCCCCTCACGCTTTCCCTATCCAACCTTTTTGCCTGCTGTTTTTTTTTTTTTTTTACAATTTTGAATTTTATTCCCCATTATGTCTCCATCATTCTCTTCAAATACTTAAAAAACCACTACCATTGAGTTGGTGCTGACTCATATCTACTCTGTAGGACAGAAAAGTGCCCCCCCCCCCCCCCCCCCCCCCCCCCCCATGACATTCTGAGGCTGCAGCTTGTTGAGAGAGTAGAAAGCACCTCTTTCTTCTGTGGAGCGGCTAGTGGTTTTGAACTGCTGACCTTTTCATTGGCAGCCTAAAAGTAACCCCTGTGCCACCAAGTCTGCTCCACATTCTCCCCGGGACCTTCTGTTGTGTTCTTAGTCAGAGAGGATGGTAGTGGTAGCTGAACATTATCTAGTTCTGGACTATAGATTGTGGGGGATGAGGTCCATGTGATCCATTAATCCTTTGGTATAATTATTTTAATGTTTCATTTACCTCATTCTTTTGTTTGGATGGGACAGAACAAAAGGTCAACGGTTATCCCAGTGGTATTTTTGCCCTCTGAGCCTATGATCTTGAACTATTAACCTCAAAGATTCATTTCTCCAAGTATTTGGTGGTGGTTAAGAAGTTTTCACAAATTTCCTCTCTGTATGCGCTACTACATTCATGACTAAATTAAATACATATATGGAAATATCCTATAAGTGTATAAATCCTTTAATTTACTCACATTTATTTGATGTTTCCATTCATTTATTCAAAAGTTACCTCAGATTGTATTTGTCCATTTCTTCTAACTTTTCAAATGATTGAAATACAGTTATTCATATTCTGTTAGTATCCTCTTTATTTTGGGTAGTTTGGTTGTAGCATTACCTATGTCATTTCTTATTCAGATTATTTGCATCTTCTTTAAATTGGCCAAGTTTGCTATTAGTTTTTCGAGGTTATTGCTCCCAGTTTTGTGGACTATTTCTATTGCTTATCTACTTTTCATTTAATTTATTTCTTCTAAAATGTTTATTATTCCCTTTCTTCTGTTGAGTACAGGTTATTATTATTGTTACTGTTCTTTTTCTAATTCTTGGAAATATTGAGTAAGGCTGCTGATATTGGGTCTTTTTCTTAAGTTTTAGGTTTTCATGGGCTCTAAAGTGTTTTTGCATGTATTAACTTCAGGTTTTGGTCTACCATTGCTGGTTCTTTTTCCAAAAATTGCCTTTACATTTATTAAAGTTTTATCTGGCTATTAAAGCTCCATTAATATAGATTTATCTGGAAATATCTTAATTTTACCACCATCTATGAGAGGCAATAATGTTTGATATACAATTCTTGTCTGGTAATTTTTTCTTTGAAGATTTCATATTTTTCATATTATTTTCTTTTCCTGGGATGAGTTCTGTTGATAAGTCAGAGGTTAACAATGTTAGCTCTCCCTCTGGGTAACTTTTCACTTTTTCTGAGCTTCTTCCAGGGTTCATTCCTTGTGTTTTATTTTAGAAAGTTTGATTCTAATAGTTTTTGGTGGATTTCATTTGGGTCTCTGTTCTACTGAGGGTTTGCTGAGCTTCTTGAATATATGCATTTTCATCATCTATGATTTTTGGTAAATTTTCTTCTAACTAGCCTTTGAAAGTTTTATTTCTGCTTGATTAAAATTTAATAAGCATCTATGTGGGGTTCCCCCCCAAACCTGCAATTTTTTCAAAGTTATGAATTTAAATTTTTGTATGAAACCACCTCATCACATACTCTCCATTACATTTAATACGTCTGTCAACTCTGCTATCCCATTCTTGGAAACATTTTTTTCCAAACTCATGTGTTTGGATGGCTGACAGCACCTCGCTCATTTGTTTCTTCACCTCTTCTAAGGCAGCAAAGCGCTATCCTTTCGTTTCCCTCTGCTTTCACGGAAACAAAAAGAAGTCACATCGAGCGACTCACTTGAGTGAGTAAGGTGTGTGGGTAAAGAGTTGCATGCTGTTCTATCGCCCCTAACTTGTGTACTGAGATCACTATGTAAGCAGGTGCATTGGCGGTGGCAAAACCAGTGCCCCAATGGCCACAAATCAGGGCTTTTTTATGGCACTCTGTTATGTAAGCTTTTCAGAAGCTCTAAATAGAAAGTTTGATTAACAGTCTGATGCGGTAGAATGAATTCCAAATGCACTATTACTCAACATTTTCATTTCTTTGGGAAGTTGCTGGATGTCCAGAATGAGCTTTGTCATCAATTAACATGTCACCTTTTTTGAAATGAGAAAACCACTCATACATACACTTGCATTTCCCCCATAGCGCAGTCCTTATAAGCTGTGTTCAACACCACAGCAGTTTATGTGGCATTTTTCACAACCAGTAATCAAAATTTCACAGATGCATGTTATCCTCTTCAATGGGTCATCATAAAAATGGAGGTTTGAGCTGAACAGCTTTTATACACAAAATTCCCCGTAACCAGAGAGAACTTTCCCAGGCTGTGCTGTTGTGTGAACTGACTCAGAGCAAGTGGTTCGATGCTTGCCTAACAGAAAAAAAAATGCTCATTGTGAAGGCTCCATTCAACAGAGATTTGGGGGTATTTACTTGTATATCTGTTTTAAAATTCCAATCACACATTTTATTCCTAGTTTTAGGCTGGGCTTGCAAACACAACCTGTGCCACTTGTGCACGTGTGTGTGTGTGCACACACACATACACACGTATGTACTCATATGTGGTGACACAGCGCCTATCGTTGTGGAGACTACCAAGACTCAATCAAGCCTGTGATCCTGTGAGTCAGAGATCAGACTGGAGACTTCTCCTGAATCTTGACTCACGCACCTATCACTTACTCCAAGCAAACTCACCGTCACAGATTAATTGCGGACTCGTCATGATCTCCTGTAGGTTTCTGAGACTCTAACTGCTCGTGAAAGGAGCTACTGGTGGTTTCAAACACAGCCCAAGATATAACCACTACATGACCAGGGCTCCTTATGCCCCTACAGGAGTTCACAAGCCTGAGACTGGCACATCAGAAGGCTGCTGGCGAAGTATCAGGCTGCTGGGTTTATAGGCTGCAGGGGCAAAAGCATTCCCAGAGCAGCAGACAATATGGAAGGCTGTTAACTGAGTATCAAAAGTCAAAGGTCAAATGACTAGAGCCAGATGTGTGATACAGAAGGATAAAAATGCTAGCAAGCTTTCTCAGATTGTATATTTGTTGTGGGAGAAATCCCTCAGAATTAAGGTCCATTCAAATTGACACTCAAACTTAAATCATTACAGTCCCCTGGATGATCTTCTACATCATTCTTAAACTTTTCTGTTATTTTTTTCTGTTATTTTTTTGAAGAGATATGAGTATGACATATATCTTCTATCTCATGAAGTTTGTACTCCATTGATTCAATTTCAATTTTTACTCTATAAATGTGCTTGATATTTCTGAAAATATGCAGAGTCTGGATTTATATTTGCTGTTTCTGTATGGTTTCTACTTTTCCATTTATTTTGTCAATTTGTGCTTGTACTACTTCCAGAATTATGTAAATTTTTGTTTTTTATTTGTCTATAATTTTATTGGTATGATCTTTGTTTTCCTTGATTTCATTTGTAATCTGTTTAGGGGCTCTAAATATAATTAAAATATTCTTACCACTTAGCTCCAATTAAATTTTTTTTGTTAACTATTTTTAGGTAATTTCTTCTAACCTGCATTTGTTCTACTTTATCCTTCTATTGAAGTATTGTGGAAGTGTTTCATTTGCTTTTGATTCCATGTTTCCATAGTTTTGAATCTCTGTCCTACATTTCACTTGTCTTTTTTAATTTTTAAAATTTATTTTAATTAATTTACTTCATTTCACTTGTTTTTTGGGGTCGTTGCTTTACAAGGTCTAGGTAGTCTTTCTAGTCTACCATTTTGGATTGACCATCAGACTGTCTACAGATTTTTTAAAAATGTTTTATTGGGAGCTCTTAACAGCTCTCATAATACATCAATTGGATCAAGCATATTTACACATCGGCTGCCATCATCATTTGCAAAATATTTTTTACTTGAGCCCTTGGTAAAAGTACCTCTTTTTACCCCCCCCCTTCTCTACCCTCTCATCTGTGGGAATCCTTCATCAATTATATATTGTTACTATTATTTTGTTTCTTAAACTACCCATTGTCCCCCTTCACTAACATTTCTATTATTTGACCCTTTTGGGGGACCTATATATCCAATCTTATGATGGGTTCCCACTTCCCCCTCTCTGACCATCCCCCTAGCTTCATGATATTGCTACTTCTATTACTGTTCCTGAGGGCTTTATCTGTCATTAATTCTATGTGTCCAGAGCTCTTATTTGTACCAATGTGTTTTCTCCAGTCTAGCCAGGTTTGTAAGGTAGAACTGGGTCATTTAGTGGGGGTTGGGGAATGAAACATTCAGGAACAGAGGAATGATGTGTGTTTGTTTCTTCAATATTGCACTAAATCTTGGTTGAATCATCCCCTCTCTATAACCCTTCTGTGATTGGATAGCCAATTGTGAACAGGTGGGTTTTGGGTCTCCACTCCAACGTCCCTTGTTCACATTGATACAGTTATTTGTTTTGGATCTTTTGATACACAATGCCTGATCCATTGACATCTCATGATCACAGAGGTTGGTGTGCTTTTTTCATGCAGACTTATTTGCTTCCCTGCTGGATGTCTACTTGTTTAACTTCGAGCCATTAGAGTATGCAGCTTTTTATTATCACAGTTTTTTTGAAAGTTTACAGACATTTACCCATAATTTAACAATAGCATTTGTGCCCTATTTAATAGAAATGCATCTAAAGTATGGCTTCTAACCTCAGTTTATCCAGATCTGGCTGACAAAATAAGACAATATTTCTAAAATGAAAACTCTGGCATAGGATATGTTAGGAAAAAGGGGGCTTATGTAATTAGTGATCATAAACTTTAGAATAGCCCATGGTAGGAGGGAAAATTGTACAGAATGTACAGAGAATATGGAAGATTAAAAAAAGATGGCATTCTCAGTTATAAGGGTTTGAAAAATATTTTTTTTCCTTTTTTAAGGTCAACTTTCCAAAGCTTTGTTTCATTTGGTTCCCGATTAGCATCACTACTGAGTGTTTTAGTACTAATAACCAAGCAATATTCTGCATATATTCCCGTGGTTATCTATGAGGTGTTTCTTTTGGCATCCTTCATATGTGTCTACTTTCTGCCGGAGACACGGAATCTTCCACTTCCTGAGACAATCGAGGACATGGAGAAAAGGTGAGCTTCTTTGCAATCATGCTGTGTGTGGATAGTTGAACTTTGTGACTGTGTGACAACTTAGCACAGTGGTTCTTGACTTTCCTAATGCTACAACCCTTTCATACAGATCCTCATGTGATCGTGACCCACAATCATAAAATTATTTTTGTTGCTACTTCATAACTATACTTTCGCTACTGTTATGAATCGAGCAACTTCTGTGAAAGGCTGGTTCGAGGCCCAAAGTTGTTGCAACCCACAGGTTAAGTTTTAGCAGATGGACATTGAAGCAGAATAGTTCATGATCCTACAAAGTGGAAGAAGAGAAGGTTCTAATCCAAATTAAACTTTCCAAAGTAACATAAGCACACACTTGTCTAAGGAATATAGCCACTTTGAACTCTATTTTTAAAATTGACTATCGGGTGATATTTAATTCGAAGTTAGTTCCATCATTTGCAATAGAGAGTGAATGCTGTGACTCCTACATCTCTAGAACATGGAGAAGTAATGAAGCACCAGAAAGAACTGCATAAATTAAAGAGAAGTACAACACATTGATTTTTAATTGAAAAATATTGAGATTTATTGTAGTCATTTTCTCATATCTCTTCTGCTTCTTTGATTGCAGGAATAGGATCAGCAGAAACAAGAGAGGACACCTTGAAGACCACCAAGTTCTAAGGAGTTTGAGAAGTTCTACAACGGAGGGATCGAGCTAGAAGGACTGTTGTACTGAGTTTCTTTGGAAGTTTTAGTTATCTGTGTGTCTCTTGGGTAATCATGTTTGTCATGGGGTTAAAGATATTAAGATTAGTTTCTAATAGGAACTTTACTTTTGAAAGCTTTTTAATTCAAAGCCATAGCTATATACAATGTTATATTTCTGGGAACGAAAAGCCTGAAGAACTGAATACTGTGAATGGTACTGACTGTGATAATTAGTGTGAACATCAGTGGACGTATGTAGAATTCTAAGAATTTAATGTAAGATAGCCCTAAAAACAATTTTTTATATAGTAGACACTATGTATTGGCTAAACATGTCAAAGGTCATAAAATAAGTATATAGTCATAAAATTGAATATGGCCTCTTCCCTCAACACTTATTTTGAAAATTTTCATTCTACTCTTTTATAAAGGGGGCTCTGGTGCCACATTTGGGTACACATTGAACTGCTAACCCCAAGATTGGTAATTCAAATCCACCAGAAGGTCCTTGGGAGAAAAATGAGGCTGTCTGCTTCAGCAAAGATATACAAAGCCTTGGGCACTCTACATAGTGTGGCCATCAGTCAGAATGACTTAATGACAAGTTTGTTATGAGTCAGAATTCTTTTTAGATTTGGAAACAGCATTTAAGATCTTTTATCTTCTTATTATTTAAAATTTTATGCAATTAAAAAATCTCATTGTACAGTAAACTGTGAAAGTTGGAACAGGAATTGAATAAAAGCCCCGAGTCCAAAGGACAGGGAAAAACCTAAAAACCTAATCTTCCAGTGAAATTTATGGGAAAATAGCTGAGTAAGTAAACAATCAAAGAAAGAGATAGCATTTTATATATTGTTCTCCATTCTCTCCTTGGAAGATCCACTCTGGTGTATGTGTCTTTGCTTCCTGTTTTCATATTTCCCAGCACTCATTCCATAATGTGTATACATTCTATACAATGTGCACCTCTCTCAGAACAATTTGAACTCTGTAATTTATCCAGGGGACTAGTGAATTACACACACATCAAATCAGAAGAACTGAAAGCTATCAAGCTACCACCAACAACTTCTGTAAAAATGGACTGTAGTTGAAGGGGCTGCATAGATTGGGAGAGAAATGTGGAGAAAATTCAAATCGTAAGTCTTACTGGTCAGGATTACTGATAAGTCATTGAATTTGCCCCCTTTTTTAGCCAAAAAAAAAATTTTAGCCAAAAGCTAGACAAATTTATTTATAAGGGATGAGATAACACTAGTGAAGTATACACACCCTAGAATACTCAACTATTTGAGATTAAAAGGGTATCATTTACCCAAGGACAAAGTTCATAAGGGTCAGGCAAGAAGAAAGAATGGAAATAGAAAACACAGAGAGAGAGCGAACTAATTGATTTTATATGAAGGGAATTACAATCAATGAGAGGACAAAATGTAGATCAATGTTGCATAAAGTGAAACTGATAGTCTGCTCTGTAAAGCTTCACTCAATTTAAAATAAAAAGTGAAAAACATTGAGAAAAATCCTCCATATTATAAGACAAGAAGCAGCATTCAAACAAACTAAGTCATTTCTTACCTTACTTCTACGTTAATTATTGCAATATTTGAGACCTTTGTTGCAGTCACTGGGTAAAATTATCTCTTTAAGGGATATCTGTTTTTTCATTGACCCTTTACTTTACCAAGCATGATGTCCTGATCCACTGATCAATTTGTTCCAATCATTATCCAAAGAATGTGAGTCAAAGTCTGACTATCATGCTTATGAAGAACATCCTGGTTGTATTTCTCCCAATATAGCTTTGTTCTTTCTGGCAACTCATGGCATATTTAATATTATTTGCTCTTATCAGAATTCAATTGTATCAATTCTTCTTTGGTATTCCTTATTCATTGGTCAGTTTTCATATGAATACAAGGCGATTAAAAATACCATGCCTGGGATAAGGCACACCTTTAGTCCTTTTTAATATTTGGAAAGATATTAGCAGTAGATTTTTAATATTTGGAAAGATTTTAGCAGTAGATTTGCCCAATAAAATTTATTTTTGGTTTATAGAGTAATGCTTACAAAGATATTGCATGCATCATTGGAAATAACAAAGAAATCTTTAATAACTTCTATCTTTTCTCTATCATGATATTGCTTATTGGATCCAGTTGTATGTGTGATCTACAGTGACAGCTACAGTTACAGTTGTAGTGTTTGGTATACTCTGCCTTTTGTGTAGATCTATCTGGCATCAGCAATGATATTTATCCATGGTTTCAACTCCTCTTCTGAATCACGCTGAATTTCCTGGAAGTTTCCTGTCAATATACTATTGCAACTGTTTTGAATTATCTTTTGCAAAATTAATTAATCTGCTCTATTAGTGGTATTGTTCTATAATCATTTTACTTCTTGGTGAATAAAAATACTGTTTTTCCCCCCAGGTGGTTGATCAGATATCATTTTCCTTTATTTCTTGACATCAGTGGGTGAGTGTCTTCAGTATCATATCTGTTGTTGAAACATGTCCATTGACATATTCTATTCCTGGAGCTTTATTGTGATTGTTTTTGCCAGTGCTTTTTGTGCAGTTTGAACTTCTTCCATACTTTAGTAACATCAGGTTTCCATCATATGCTACCTCTTGAAATGCTTGAACTCTGTCAACTTTTTTGGCATAGCGACTCTATATTCCAGCATCTTCTTTTGATGCTGTCTGTGTCACTCAGTATCAACCTATCAAATCCTTCAGTATGGAAACTTGAGGCTTGAATTTTGCCTCTAGCTCTGTCAGCTTAAGCATGCTAAACACATTCTTCCCTTTGATTTATAACTCCATTACAATACATTTCATTACTTTTCTTATTTTGATCATCCCTTTGAAATCTTCCATCCAATTAATTTTATCGTGTTTTCTATTTTTTTATTTTTATTTTTTTGTTTTTTTTTTCATGTTTTCTATTTTTAAAAACTACTCTTTTAAGTTCAAGAACAAGTTTCAGCTTATCTTCTGTTTTGGTCCCTCCTCACTCCATATTAAAAAAGTTATATTTTTATTTTGTTTTCTTCATGTATGATGTCCTTAATGGCATTATAAAACTCATTTGGTCTTCAGTTATCAGTATCCAATAACAGTATCCAACTCTACTCTTGAAATATTTTCTAGATTTAGGAGAGATTTGCTCAATCTTGAATTTTGGCTCTCTTCCACTGCTTTAATTTCCTTCAACCTTACCTTAACCTTATCTATGAGTGATTGATATTCTGCTCAAAGTCATCTGACTTTGTTCTGATGGATGATATTGAGCTTCTTCAATTTTTCTCTCCACAGATGTAGTTGATTTCTTTCTTTAAAAAAAATTTTTTTGGCATCACTGCCCTCTAGTGGTGGGAGTAGAAGACCCAGCCTTTGCTCCTGTAGAGCCGCTGCTGGAATTGAACCTCTATCCCAGTGGGTCACAGTCCCATGCACAACCACTCTGCCACCGGGGCTCAGCCGATGTAGTTGATTTCTATTGTAGTTATATTCCACCTGGCCTGTGCATAGTATCTGATTATGTGGTTGAAAACAAGCCTCTCCAATTATGAGAACATTGATCTTGCAAAATATAGCAATGCTATATCCAGTGTCATTGCTTATGATTTCCAACTTTTGCATTACAACCACTAGTCATTATCAATGCCCTTGATTGCATATTTGATACATTTCTGACTGTAGAATTTATTTAAAATCTTCAGCTTTTTCTTTATTGTCATTAGTAATTGAATACATTTGAATAGTATCCATATGGACAAAGATTTGTTGGAAGTATATGTTTTCTGCATTAACCTAACAGGGTTGTACTTTAGGAAAGATCTTGAAAGACTGCTGACAATGAATGTGATACTGATTTTCAACTTGCCAGTCCTAACTTAATTGATCATATGATTATCTGGTTTCGGAAGGCCAATACCTATCTATTTTAGTTCACTAATAGCCAGTATATAAATCTTTATGTATTCCATTTCATTTTTCACAATCTCCAACTTTATTAGATTCATCCTTTTCACATTCCATGTTCCTAATATTGTTGGATATTTGCAGCTATTTCTTCTCACTTTGTGTCATGTCACAGAAGCAATTACAGTTCTGAAAACTTTACTCCAGCTATGTCATTAATGTCAACTCCACATCAATGAGACAATTCTCCACCAGTTGCATTTGAGGATCTTATAATCTGAGAGATCATCTTTCAACAGTGTATCTGACAGTGTTTTCAGTTATCCATAAGGTATTCACTGGCTAATGATTTTTAAATTGATTGTCAGGTGCTTCTTCATAGAGCACTTCAGTCTAGAATTTCCACTGAAATCTCTCCAACATAAGTAACTCTGATGGGATTTGAAATACTGGTGCCATAGTAACAATCACAGTAATGTGGTATGATAAATTGACAGATGAGTTGTGAGAAAAAGGGCTCTGAAGTGTAAAATCTTCTCTGCTTTTTTTTCTGTCTCTAGGATCCTTCCATAAAGCATTTTAGTGGGTTTCTTTTGGTTCCATGGATATTGAATTGAAAGTCATTTACTTATCAATAGAGCTCATTTTATTCTATAAATTTGGCAACTGAAGACCTAGCTCTGATCATGTAGGATGTTAGTTATTAGGGAAAGGTTTATCAGCCATCACCGAAAAATAGTGATTTGGATAGGTTCTAAACTTTGTATTGACCATTTGAATGTTCTGTTACCAAACTGTAGATCAGAATATATGCTGTGAAGACACACACGGTAAAGTCATTGATATTAGCAGTAACAGATATACAGGCTTCATATGTAAGTAAACAAATAACAAGTGATGTTGATAGTTAAGTTCTACTGCTGTTTACTTTCTGATAGATGTTGTTCACGTGACATACAATAAATATGTATTTCTTTATCATAATGACAAAGAGTTTTCTTTACGTGCATGTTTTTCAGTTGATTAATTACAACAACACTCTTTTTAACCCATGCAACATGCTGATTTTTGCAACTATAAAAAAATGGTGTGTGGGCAATGTCTAGCCACTTATGCCTTAAATAGAGAGATTTAAATAAAGAGATTTACTTATGAAGAAGAGGTCAGGAATATATCCTCAATCCAAATTTTTGGACATCTATCACATCAACTTTTTATTTCACAACACCGTTTATCGCTCTGCTTGGTTTGATAGTAAGTGTAGCCACATAGAACTCATTCACAGATCATACTCAGAGTTATGGGCTTAATTGAGGCATGCAACATGTTACACTTCAGGATAAGAAATGACTTGTGGTACAGTCCCTCAATCAGGATATCTTTTCACAGTTGGAAGTCACGCCCAGACCCTATGGTACAAGTCCTCGGACCTACTCAGGCAAGTATTATTTTGTCCTATCTCCTCTACTAACAAATAGCCACTACCTCAATAAACCTGGACCTAAAGATTCTAAGCTAGAGCTCCTTGAGTCAGCAAACATAACTCCCAGCAAACATACCTGAAGACATTTTACTCTACCAGCTAGCCTTCAGTCCAAAGGCATTCTTCATTCTCCTTCTTTATTATTTTCTTTGGACAATTAACTGTACTGTCTCTTGTGGATTTCTTGGTTCTGCTGCCATTTTTGTCATTGATCATTGCTGTTTGTTGCCACATGCAGCATCACAGATGTCTATTTTCTGAATCAAGAGCAGGTATGAGGCATGTACTCCACCTTTTGAGTTATTCTTTCTTGATGGTAACAAGATCCTACGCTCCAACTCTGGAATGACTCACTTTGAACCTATGCAGGACAGCAAAACCGACTAATTCCCATGTTAGGGTTCCATGCGCATTATTTGTATGATCCAACCACACAAGGGTACCATGCCCTTTGCGATAGTCTGAGTAGACGAGAGAAACAAATTCATAAACATGCATATGAATTTAAGAGACAGGTTTATATGCAAGAGGAATGGAACATTGAGAATGCAACTCAATTCAGTCCAGTCCAAGCCCACAGGTCTGATATTAGCCCACATATCTGATACCAGTTTATAAAGTCTTCTTCAGATTCACGAGGCACATACAATGACACCAGGACCATCACAGGATAGTGGGTGCAGCATCTTGTGTAACTAGTGATGGTAGAAGCATCTCAGTGCTGGAGGGGCCTTTCTGTGGCTTCTCAAGCATCCCAACACTGGCAGGAGTCTTGACATGGCTGTTCTGACTTCAGAGGTCTGGTTCCATCAGGGTAAGCCCATGCGACTTCTCTTCTGGGATGTCTCACAGGAAGGCAGCCTTGTGTCTTGTCAGTAGAGCATCTCCAAGGGACTGACTCAGTGAGTCTCTCACCTCCAAGGGCGAAATGCAGCCGGATTTCCCTGAATTCTCAGGAGAAAGCCATGCCCACACAGAGGTCTCATTGGCTATCTCCAGATTGATGGGCTAGACTCCACCCCTCCACCCTTGATCCTCAAACTAACACCAGAGTAGCTGACTGCCACACCCTTTATTTACATTATTAGCAAGCCGTCCCAAGACTCTAGATGGGCCCAGGCACCTTGCCTTTGCATAATACTGTCCTGCCATCAGGCAGGAGTTAGACATTTATTTCTAAACGAGCCATATTAAATTCATATTGACAGAATGATCCTCAGCATAATCATAAGACAATGGTTTTTCTATAGTGAAATAATATACTTTGTAAACTTGATAAGCATGAGGACTCCATGAAGACTACAAACATAATTAAATATTCTATTAACAATGTTTAGGGGTACCCATTGCTCTATTGAAAGTAAGTGCTATTAAAACAAAGGACAACTTGCGAATTATAGATAAAGTTGTCAAGAGTGGAACTTTCAGCCAGTTAGGGAAACCTTAGGGAAGCAAATAAGGTAAAAATAAAAGCTAGCTGCCCTGTGAGATGTCTACTAAAAGCTTATAATCTGAAGTCAAAGGGGGAATTAGTATCAGAGTCTAAAGTGTGAGAATCTGGTTTGCAGAGGCTACGCATGACAGTGCGAGTACAAGATCCATTTGTGGACCCACATAGCAAACAAGCCAAAGGTGAATCTCTTCTACCCACAATTGAGGGAGCAAAGGAAAGTGGTTGCTAAACAGAGTGCATTAGAGCATTGAGTATAAAAGATTAAAGGCATAAATTTGACTTGGACAGTTAAAAGTTTGTGAACAGATTCCATCTAGGATGAATGCTGGACTGATCTGATTTCCAAAATTTTCTGTATTTTTGGCTTGTATTGTTTTGTTTGTACATATTAAGGTGTGTCTCAGAGGAGTTAGATCAATGGGGTCACCCTCTTGAAGTTGTGTTATATCTTTTCATTTATCAGCATATGAAACAGCATTGATGAAACTATAGAAATGGCAAGTAGAGTAAGGGGCTCAGGGGGGAGGAGCATACAGTGAGATGATACCAAAGAATCTATGTAGATAAAAAATGTTAGCAAACTGTGGTAGCAAATGTACAATTCTGCTGGATGTGATCGAACTATGGAATGATATGATTTCTATATTAATCCCCAATAAGTAATAAAAAAGGACCAGAAATAAGACTTAATAAGGAGCTCCAATGACTTAGTGGGTATATGCTTGCTAACCACAAGGTCATTGCCTCTGGTCCTAAGGGGTTTATATGTCCTCAGTTCCCTGTGTTTCCAGTTCCTCTATTACCTTCTACTTCCCTCTTGTCCCCCTTCCATGCTCAGTCTTCATTTGGGTTTCAGTATTTCTTCTCAGTTACGTTACCCTTGCTCAAGCCCTACCAGACCTCTTACATCCTCTGTGCCACTCATTTTGGATCACTTGCTGCTCCTTTTTCCATGAGTTTGTTAATACCACTTTCCTTTCCCCTGCTTCCTCATCTCCCATGTCCCCCTAAAACCATCAGTCCCATTATTTCCTCCTCCAGATTTTTTTGTCCAGGTATGTTCTCTTCTTGATTAGCTCCTTTGGGGGGATTCAGACCACACTTCCCCCCACGTGACCCCAGAAATGTCCTCTGTCACTGTCTGCTCCAGTAATAGGACAGTGTGGCACATGATGTTGTCCTTTTCCCAGTCCCCTCTGTGTCCCCTTTGCTCCCTGCAGAAATGTCATCCTCAGAGTCTGGTGTGCCAGCGTGGGGTCCAGTTCATCTCTCTTTCTCTTCCTTCCTCTGGGCCTCTCTCCATGTGCCTGTGGCATGCTGGACCCTCTCCCCAACCTGTAGGTTCAGTGCTGCTCTCTGCCACACTCACTTCCAGGGAGGTGGGGAGGTCAATCTAACTCTGGTTGGAGACAGTCATATAGCAGTTTCTTTTTATGCATCCTTCCATGTGGCCATGCTGTCTTTATGGTTTGGTATATAGTGGTAGAGTCTGTATGCCCACTCCCAACTCTGTGGAGACAAGACCAGTGCTCCCACCTTGAGTGGATTAGTGCCCAGCTTCCTCTGTCATCATTTCACTTTCAGCCCCCCCACCCCTTTTCTACCTTGCTGCTCCATCCTTTTCGCATTATTGGGACCAACATGTATCCCTTGGGTTTGGTCCAACCTCCTCCCACGTTCCTTAATCTCAGCCCAAATGTTATGATATAGGTGACTTCTCTTCTAAGCCTAACAGGCTGATTACTCTTACCTCAAGCGACTCATGCTGCACTTCTCCTTCTGTGACTGGCTGACTTTGCTCAGCAAAATTTCCCCCCAACTCTTCCCATGAAAAGACAAGTTTCATGTGCTCATCAGTGCTTTTTAGTGATGTGTATGTACCAGAATTTATTGGTCCACTTGTCTACCAATGGAAACTTAGGTTGTTTCCAACTTTTTGTGATTGCGAATTAAGCTCCAATAAACATTGGAGTGCACACAGCTTGTCGTGGTTCATTTCTTGCCTCTTCTGGGTATATACCCAGTAGAGGAATTTTTATAAGGTAGCTCAGTTTCCATCTTTTACTAGCAATGTAGGTGAGTTTCTATCTCGCCGCATCCCTTCCAACATTTGCTGTGTTCTGATTTTCTGATTTGGGCTCGCCTCACCTTTAGATGATATCTCATGGTTGTTTTGATTTGCATTTCTTTGGTGGCTAATGAGCGGGGGCATTTACTCATATGTTTATTGGCCATATGGATCTCTTCCCTAGTAGAACTTTTTTTCAGTTCTTTCTCCCACTCATTTCAAAGGGTTTTTTTTTAACTGTTTCCGTCTTTTTGCAGGCAAGGAGGATATTGCAGATTTTCTTAGCAAGTCCCTATTGCTAAAAATCCTTTCCTAGTCTGTGTGTTGCCTTGCCACCCTCTTTGTAATGATTTTTTGATGCACACAGAGGTTTTATCCTTAGTAAATCCCATTTGTCAATTTCAGATTCCCCTGCAGATGTACCCTGGTCTATTTCAGTTAGCCTCTATATTCACTGGGCCAAGGTGCTCAGGTTTGTCCTGATTCCGGATTCCTTCACTAATGGTCCTGATGGTTTGAGGTTTTACTTCTAGGTCTGTGATTCACCTTGCATTTTTGCTTGAGCATAAGGTGAGGTAGACATCTTGTTTCATTTTTCTGCATGTGGATTTCCACTGTTTCTGGCACCACTAGTTAAATAGATGTTGCCCTCCCACTTGATGCTTTTGGGACCCTTATCAAAGATCCATTTTCTATATGCTGATGGTTTTATTTCTGAGTTTTCTATTTTTTCCATTAGCCTGTGCATTTGTCATTATCCTGGTACCACACTCTTGACCCACTGTGACTTTGTAGTAGGTGTGGAAATCAGGTATAGCAAGCCCTCTGACTATGTGCTTCTTGAGGAGTACTCTATTAATTCTGGGCTTTTTCCTACTCCATATGAAATTGGTGGTCAGTTTTTCCAATTCTTTGAAGAAGGGTGTTGGTATTTGAATTGGGATAGCATGAAACTTATAAAGGGCCCTGAGTAGGACAGACATTTTTACTATATTAAGTTTTCTGATACATGACCATGGGATATTCCTACATTTGTGGAGGTCGCTTTTGGTTTCCTGTAGTAGGGTCTTGTAGTTTTCCTTGTATACATCTTTTAATATTTTGGTTAGATATATCCCTACATATTTCAGTTTGTTCTTGGTTATTGTGAATGGTACTGCCTTCTTGATCTCCTTTTCCATGGTCTTGTCTAATGGTCAATTTCTGACTGAAATCATTGGCAGAATCCCTTAATTTCTTCATCATTCGCTTGTGTCATTGGCACATAACATTGAATTATAGTTATACTAATTGTATTTCTTTGAAAATGAATAGATATCATTTCATCACAGACAGCATTGCACTTCATGCGGGATTTAGCAAGATCCTTTCTGATAATGAATGCCATTCTATTCCTCTTGATTATGTTAGTTGCAACATAATGAATCATAAGATTTTTCTGATTCAAAATGGCAACACCAGTCCATTTTAGCTCACCACTATATAGGATATTGATATTTGTACATTCCATTTCATTTTTAACACACCCAATGTTTCTAGATTCCTACTTTGCACTTCCCATAGTCTGATCATTAGCAGATTTTATATCTGTTTCTCCTTCCTTCAGGTCTGCCCCATTAACACAAGAAGATCCTGAAGTTTCCACGCCCACAGTTTTGCACTACTCATGCCACCATGTTCAACTCCACTTCACAAAATCAGTTCTTCCTCAGTCACATTTTGAGAGACCCCTGTCTTGAGGGTCCCACATCCTGGCCCTATCTCTGACAATGCCATTTCCATTCATTAGGCTTTTGGTATCTGACAAAGTTTTGAAGCTATGAACAAAATGTTTTCAGCATCTTCTCCCTCTGAAGTGGGGAGCTGAGTCCTATGGTGTCTGTTCTTAGTTTTGAAGCTCTATTGAAACCTGTTCACTTTCGTTAGCTCTGCTGGCATTTGAAATACCTGTGATACCACTTCCAACATCATAGCCACACACAAACCATCACAATATGAGTCTAAATATTTATCTAAGGCTTTCATCCTCTCTGTGTACTTAAACATCCTTATGATAAGGATAATATCACTTTTGAGTAGGTCCACATTACCAGATCCTCAAATGACACTTAGAACGTAGCACATAGTCACTTCTAAAGATCTGTAAACAGTGCATAACTATATATAAATATTTTTTGAATTATTAGCTATGATTTTTTAGTTCCTGGCATTGTTTCTTATACTTTCTGTTTCAGCAGAAGTTAGTGTATATTCTCACTTGCTGAAATCACTTTCACAGGCTGTCTACACGGCAGGGTTATTTGTGGGTCCTGTAAGTGGAATCATTGCTGACAGGTAATTCTCCATTAGTAAACAAGGGACTTCTTTTGATCTACTCATGGAATTCTTTAAGGTCAGGAGTTATCCACATTAAAGACAATGTAAAAAGATAGAAAATAGAAACAGGATGGTAAATTTAGATATCATTCAGGGTAATAGAAGGATTTGGGAGATTAGAGTCAGTCATAAAAAAATATCAAAGACTTAAAATTTGCACCCAAACAAATGGGTAGACATTGGTAAATTGATTAGTTTCAGGTTAGAGTTTAGGATTAACTAGAATGGAAGAAGTAAGTGATCTTAAGAAATGAAGTGTAGCAAAAACCTGATTGACGAAGAGGGTGCAGAAAAATCATAATTACGGTTAAGGTTAACACATTCATTTTCATGTGTGTTTTGAATACAGTTTAATTTATTTTTATTTCTTAATTGATAGAGGCAACGAGATAATTCTGAAATTTGTAAGTCAATCTATGCATATGTGCCTATGTTTGAATGGATATAGAATGCTTAGAACATCAATTAGGGGGATTGTATGGGCACTTGAAAGCACAATCTGATAAAAGGAGAACAATATGAAAAGTGTGGAGACTCACTCGGAGAGGGCTGAAAAATTATTCATGGGGAGGGGTTGGATTAGTGTAATAAATATTGAAGGTTTAGAAATACAAAGATTACAGTGTTGTTCAAAGGGGAGCAAACTATTCAATAAGTGGATATTAATAGATTGGGAAGGAGGGAAATTTAAGATAGGGCAATAATAAATGTTGGATGAATATTTGGTAGGACAGCAACAGACAGAGTGAGGTGTTCTATTCACATATGGATAGAAGGAGATAGATAGACAATAACTTTCATTTTTCTGAGTACTGTCATCACCACTGTGGTATTGCTGTAAAGGGATAAGATATTACAAAAGGGCAACAATGAAGGGCCCAGACGCTGAGATCTCACATTCAGCATTTGAATCCAACCTCTGCTGTTCCCTATCAGATATCTGTTTTAGACCCTGGGTATCATATATCTTATTTGCGGTTTGTATTGATAGCTCATAGCTTAAAATTGTGGACTGTTACTAGGTGTAAATAATTAATGACAGAAAATAGTTAAGCAGTAAAAATCAGTAAAGGTATTAATATTGTGGCAAAAGGAAGAAGATACAGATATATTGAAGAACTGAGGAGAGAAACCATAGGTAATTACAAGAGCAAATAGGCCATTGTTCTTTTGCCTTGCAGACATACATCGGAGCAGGTATAAATTGGTCACATAAAATCACTTCAGTAGATAGCAAGCTATTTCCAAATTAGGTGTTATATAATTTCTTGAGTATAAGTTACCCCAAAATGTTTTGTTGTTGTTGTTTTTGTTGAAAATCCCTTAGGGTGGGAGAGAGGCTCATCACTTTTAAGACATGTTGTTTCCTAAAATTCATAAACAATGTGTTCCCAATGATTTGTAGACTTGCTACCACTTGACTCCTTTAATCACTTATGAGATGAAGTAGTTATCTGAAGTACCACACTAAAAATGTGTTTTGGGGAAACCTAGGCTAATAATCTGTCCCAATTGAGAGTGGGTTTGGGGATCTAAATTCATTTTTCATATCTATGCCATTTCTGGGTATTTAATGTAATCTCATGAGAAACCACCCCCTCTTATTGTTCATGCCCTCAAAACAATAGATATATGCATATATATGTATGTGTATGTATGAATGTATAAATTGTGTATGTATGTGTGTGTGTATATATATATTTTTTTCCTGGAAAGCTGAATGAGTTAAATTTTGGAGTTAAAGGTATTTTCTTTGTTCCCTTCTTTCACTTTCAGGCTGAAAGGACCTTACTCTAGGTGACCTGGGGATCGGTTTTAGGAAAACCAGACAAGTCTAAGATGTCTTGGAAATATTTCCTGTAAAGCAACAGGAATACTTTCTGTGATATAGCTAGTGAAAGTTTTACTGATTTTTCAGCATATCTACACAATTGATTGAAAGCCAGTGGTCCTGCTTGGTGGTCTGCTGTGTGGAAACTAGTGCCTGCTATTCTTTCACACCCACTTTTACACTTTGCTGTTCTGCAATTCCTGCTGTCAGCCTCCTTGTGCTAGTTCAAAGCAATAGTGTTGCATTTAGTAACTTATCTTTCTCTATAAGCATGTGTTAAAGTGAAAAATTAAAGTTCTTTTTGTGAAATGTTGATGACACTCCTAAGTTTCCTTTAAGGTTTCACATGGAGTTCAGTAAAATGGCATCTCGCAGCCACAAGGGCCCTGCGGCTGTCAGCAAGCGCAGGTCATGTGTTGCTGGGTGAAGTATTTTATGTTTTTTGAGACTGGTACATGAGCTAGTTGGTCATTTCTGCTATTTATTTCTCTGAACTTTTTTTTGAAAAAAATTGGAATTATACTTAAAAATTAAAAACTATAAAACCTACTACAGGAAACCAAGAGTGACTTCCGTAAATGGAGAAATATTCCATGTCCGTGGATTGGCAGACTCAATATAGTAAAAGATGGCTATCCTACCCAGGGCATTTTATAAGTTCAATGCCATACCAATTCAAATATCAACAGCCTTCTTCAGAGAACTGGAAAAACTGGTCACCAACCTCATATGGAGGGGAAAAAAACCCAGAATTAGCAGAGATCTCCTCAAGGAGAAGGACACAGTTGGAGGGCATGCTTCACCTGACTTTCACACCTACTACAAAGCTACAGTGGTCAAAACAGCATGGTATTGGCATAATGACAGATATACAGATCAATGGAAAAGAATAAAAAACCCAGAAATAAAACCATTACAATATAGACAACCGATTTTCGACAAGGGCCCCAAGAGCATCAAGTGGGACTGTGGAGCTCTATTTAACAAATGGTGCTGGAAACAATGGAAATCCACATGTAGAAAAATGAAGCAGGGTGTCTACCTCACCCCATGCACAAGAACAAACTCAAGGTGGATCAAAGACCTGGAAGTAAAACCCCAAACCATCAGGACCATTAGTGAAAGAATCGGGGAAAATCTAAGAACCTTGGTCCAAGGAACACAAAGGCTGACTGTGATAGGACAGGGTACACACACCGGAAATGCTGAAATTGACAAATGGGACTTAATAAGGATAAAACACCTGTGTGAATCAAAAGACTTTACCAAGAGGGTAACTAGGGAACCCACAGACTGGGAGAGGATTTTCAGCAACGACACAACAGACAAAGGGCTTATCACAAAAATCTACAATACCCTCCTTGTCTGCACAAAGAAGAAATCAGTTAACCCTTTGAAAAAATGGGAAAAAGAACTAAGAAGAAGTTTCACTAAGGAGGAGACCCATATGGCCAATAAACATATGAGAAAATGCTCCCGATCATTAGCCATCAGAGAAATGCTTATCAAAACAACTACGACATACCATCTAACATCTTTGAGGTTAGCCCAAATCAGAAAAACAGAGAGCAACAAATGCTGGAGGGGATGTGGTGAAATAGGAACGCTTCTACATTGCTGGTGGTCCTGTAGATATGCACAGCCACTATGGAAAGCAGTCTGGCGATACCTAATGAAAATGGAAATTGAACTACCTTATGACCCAGCTATCCCTCTACTGGGTATATACCCAGAAGAGGTAAGAAATTAACCACGGCCAGTGGTGTACACGCCAATGTTTATTGCAGTGCAATTCACTATCACAAAAAGTTGGAAACAATCTAAATTTCCATCGGAAGATGAGTGGATCAGCAAACTCTGACACATACACACAGTGGAGTACTATGCTTCACTGATGAGCACATGAAACATGTTTTCTCATGGGAAGAGCTGGAAGACATTATGCTAAGCGAAGTGAGTCAAACACAAAAGGAGAAGGACAGCATGAGCCCACTGAGGTAAGTGTAACCAATATGGAAGGTATAGAAGGGAAGCCCCCTATAACGTAACAGTTGGTCAGAGATCCAGGGAAAGGGGAGGAGGTGGAGCCAAACCCAGGGACGTACATGTTGGATACAACACAACAAGGGAAGATGAAATGGGGAGAGAGAAAAAGGAGGTTTGAAAGTAAAAGGTTAACAGAGGGAGCAGGGCACTAACTCAGGGGGAGAGTACGGGTCTTGTCTCCACGGATCCTACCACGCAACATCCAACCGTGAGGACGGCGGTGAAGGAGACGTGCAAAGAGAGCTACAGGGTCAGCAATAACCAGAGCCAGACTGACTCTCTGCATGTCGGTGGGTGTGGCAGAGCAAAGGTGGCGGAAAGTGAGCAGCATGCCACACCAACACGGAGACAGGTGGAAATGGAGGAAGAGAAGGAGAGGCAGTCCGGTCCCCCTGCTGTCCCGATTTCTGCCCATGATGCTCAGAGGACTATGCTCCTTCTGGGACCTAAGTCACAGGGGGGACTGGGCAAACATCAGGGCCTGTCACACTGTCTTCCTACAGACAGCGACAAAGAACATTTCAGGAGACACACAACAGGGAAGCAAGGTGGTCTGAGTCCCCAAAATAGACCAAATTAAGAAAGGAGTACTCCTGGCTAGATGGTCTGGAGGAGAGAACAACTGGACCGAGGGTTCATAACAACTGTGGGGGGAAGGGAGCATGGACAGACTCAGGAATGGGGGGAACAATAAGTGGCCCACAATCGGTGGGGAGGACAGTGGGGGCGGCCTAATAGGGCCAAAGTAAGTGTAATGTAATAGAGAGGAAGTTATGAAACTCAAATGAAGACTGACCACAAAAGAGGGGCAGGAGGAAGGCAGAAGGAAATAGAGGAAGGAACGAGAAGGCAAAGAGCACTTGTAGAGGTCTAAACAAAGGTATCTATGTATGTAAAATAATTATTTATGAAAAGATGGGAATAAATTCAGGAACACTTAGTTATAGATTTAATACTAAGTCAGCAGCTGGACCTTGGGCCCCCACCCAGTCACTCCCTCAGTGCAAGAACACTTTGTTCTATGAATCTGGCCATGATGCTCACTGGCCCAATATGATCACTGAAGTGAAATAGGTGCATAAGCAAATGTGGTGAAGAAAACGAATGACATCCAGACATAAAAAGATACACAGTCTGGAGGCTCAAAGCCTGAAGATAAACAGCCAACTAGCCGAGAAGTACCCGTCCACACAGAAGAAGCACACCAGCCAGTGTGGCCGAGAGGAGTCAAAAGGATCAGACCTCAGGCATCAAACAGGAAAAAATCAATATCACTGTGTATGCACTTTCCTGAGATGATCACAGGACAAGTGGGGACAAGAGAAAGAGTGGTGAAGATGGCTAATGGTACCCTGCTAGCAAGACATAATGCCTGAGGCCTCAAAGGCTTGAGGATGAGGAAACAGTGCAACAAGGCCTACCATAGAAGAAGCACACCAGCCTGTGTGACCATGAGGAGTGGAAAGAACCAGGCTATCAGACATCAAAGAACAAGAAACATATCATTAAGTGCCCACCCTCCTGTCACGATTGCTGAGCACAAAAGGGTGCAGAGGTAGACAGAGGTGAGGAAATTGATGATGCCCGGTCAACAAACGATAAAGTAGCTGGGATCTTAAAGGCTAGAAGGTGAACAAGTGGCCATCCAGCGCAGAAACAGCAAAGCCCACATAGAAGAAGCGCACCCACCTGTGTGATCACAAGGGATCGATGGGAGCAGACATCAAACATCAAAGAACAAGGATTTAATCAGTGAGAATGAGGGGGAGAGCAGGGTGGGGACCCAAAACCCACTTGGGAGCAATTAGACACCCCCTTACAGGGGAGTCATGGGGAGGAGATGGGACAATCAAGGGGCAGTGAGGTGGCAATGAAGCATAGAACTTTCCTCTATTTCCTGAAGGTTTCCTCTAAACACCACGGTCCCAACTCTGCCCTACAGCTCCAGCTGGACTGGAGGAGGTGTACTGGCAAAGATGGGATCTGGAAACGCAGGGAACTCAGGGTGGATTAACTCCTCAGGGTCATTGATGGGAGTTGATGGGTGGACGGGCGGGGGGGTGGAGAGAGGAAGCCAGCTATGGGGATCTGCAGACTGTCTCCTATCTGGAGGACGGATGTAGAGAGGAGTGGGCAGGGGGAGATGCCGGGCAGTGTAAGATATGACAAAACAATAATGACTGCAGAGTAATGAGGACTGGGGGAGAG
>PVJH01009136.1:34954-80950 GCA_004026705.1 Nesogale talazaci | reverse complement strand
AAAAAAAAAAAAAAGGGCTCAGAGATCCTCTGTCAATTAAAACCTGATGAAGTGGGGGCATCTTGCTTCGGCGGCCCCGATCAGTTCAGCATCCCCCTTCCCCCCCACCCCCCGGGGTGTGCGTGCGGTATCTCACTCCCTTTGGGAAACTCTGGTTTAGACCCTATTAGACTTTGATGGATGGTTCACCGACCAGAAGCTGCACTTGCTAATTATATACTATTTGCAATAATAGTCAGGCCCTGGGCCATATGGAAGTTTCTGAAAAGGCAATGCTCCCATAAATTATAGATGTCAAACGAGCCTATGCGAAGCTCCCGTAATTATGCACGAACCTATCCTGCAGATCTTTGGCGAGGATCAAGATGAAGGCGGCGGCGGCGACGGCGATGGCCGGTGATAGCGGCAGTGACGGGGGCACGTTTGCCAAGCCCTGACTCTGCCCCAGCTCTGTGTGAAAGGCTGCTTAGTCAGTTTCCCGTGGAAACGCCACCCTGAAAGGCCGTCACTCTTAATAATGCCATGCCATCGGTGTAATTAGAGGTAGTAAACACAGTCATCTGGCTTATTCAATTAAAGAGAGGGGAGGAGGACCACCTGCCTGCCTGGCCCCTGTTGCTCATCCCCTTGATGAGCACGGCTCTGGTATTTACCTGGCTCCCCCCCGCGGCAGTATGGTGGTCTTCCCAGAGATAGCGCCTGCCCGAGCCGGCATCCGCCTCAGCGAACTAAGTTATGTAAGTATTATTTCTTTAAAATCCGCGGGGGGGTGGGGGGGGGGAGGATACCTGGTCGCATTCGGAAGCCGTCTGGATTCACAGTCTCGCTTGAGACCTTTGTATGACATGCCGTTTTGGAAATCAAAAGCAAGTGAAATGCTTTCTCGAGGTGGCACTGCACAAGGGCCCGTGACACACATTCAGTACAGGAAGCCGTGATTTAAACCCGCCCTAATGTTCCCTAAGGAGCCCTGGTGGTGCAGTGGGTATGCAGGGAGCCGTGACCCCGAGGTCGGCGCTTCGAGACCACCAGCAGCCCCGTGAGAGAAAGACTGAGCTTTCTACTCTGATTAAGGGTTACGGTCTCAGAGACCCACGGGGGAGGGGAGAGAGTTGTCGTACAGGGTCAAGGTGGGTCAGCATTGACTCAGCGGCAGTGAGGAGAGATAGGGGCCCTGGCAGCAGTGGCAGCAGGGGACTCCTGGCAGCTTTGGACCAGGAGTCCTCAAACTTTTTAAACAGGGGGCCAGTTCACTGTCCCTCAGCCTGTCGAAGGGCCAGACGTTAGTTACACAAACTATGAACAAATTCACTGCAGTCCTGCTAAGCAGGACAGCTGTGGCGGCAAAAACACCCGGCGGGCCAGATAAATGTCCTCGGTGGGCCGCAGGTGGCCCCCGGGCTGTCGTTTGAGGCCCCCTGCTATGGACTGCTAACTCCAAGGTCAGCCGTTTGAAACTACAGGCCATTGCTCAGGAGAAAGTTGAGGCTTTCTGCTTCCACAGAGAGTTGCAGGCTTGGGAAGACGGCCAGTTCTATCCTGCCCCCAAGAGCGGTTATGAGGCAGAATCAACTCAGTGGCGGCGAGTCGGAATTTTGAGCACAGACAGCTGGTAGTAAGAGGCTGAAACATTTGGTTGCCAACTAGAAAGTCAGGGGTTACCCAGTAGCTTCTTAAAGCTTGCAGGTTTGAATCCCTATTAAGAGGGGACAGTTGTTCTCTGTCCTATTTCATAGCACCAGGACCCCCAGATTCAGTTGTCTGAGGCTGGACAACTCAGGAAGTACGTTTTCCTGGAATCGACGTCTATGCTACTGAGGAAGGTAATGCTGGTAATTTAAGTGTATGGCTTTATCCAAAAATCGACATTATTTTACAATCTAGCCCCCCAAAACCCCATGATTTTTGCCTTTTTATTTAAAACCCCAGAGAAAGCTGAAGAAGCCCCTAGGTCAGAGGTTCAAACCCATCCAGTTTCTGCGGAGAAGCAAGCTCAGGCTGGTCTCTTCCCAATCATTTTCATAGCCTTGGAAACCTTCCCAGGGTCTCTCTGAGTTGGGATTGATGTCATGGCAACGGGTCAGAAAATTTGTGGAGAGAGATTTGGTAACTTAGAGGAAAATTACAAAATAAGAGTAGTTAAGGGGCTGAGCCCCGGTGGCGTAGTGGCTGTGCGCGGGACTGCCGCCCACTGGGTTGGTGGTTCAAATCCAGCAGCAAGACTCGGCCTCCTACTCCCACCACCAGAGAGCAGTGATGCCCCCAAAGCCCCCCCCCCAAAAAAAAAAGAGTAGTTAAGAGTGTAAGTAGAATTCAGTTTATTCAGATTCATCGGTGAACATTTTATCCCCTCTGTTTTAATCGTTTGATAGTTTCTATGCAAACACACACACACACACACACACACACACACACACACTAGGAGGTGTTTTAAAAATTTGTGGAAAACTTCCCTGATCATTTCAATCTTTGAATTCTGTGTTTCCCTCACTTTTTTAAAGCCCCTTCTTAGATATTTTGCCATACTTTTCCCGGCGCCATCTGAAAAGATTCCCGGTCTGTTGGCCTCTAAATACTTGACTGGGTATTTTGAAGAATAAAGTTACTCTCTTTAATTCTTGTTACTATTAATAACAATGCTGTGTTCCAGTTGTGTCAAGTGACCCGATAATGTCCTTTTTAGTGTTTGTTTTGTTCTTTTGCCTCCAGAACAGGGCGCCGTTGTGCTCAGTCGCTGGGTCTCTTTCACTTGAAGCATTTTTCCAGCCTTTGTCTTTTAGGACACCGACTCCTCTTTCAGAGAAACCGCTCCCTCCCATCCTCCCCCCCCACCTGATTGAAATGGAAATATTTTCGTTTTGGACGTGTCTGGGTTTTGATCACTTGGTCAAGAATCTGTTGGAATTTTCCATGCCAGAAGCCTGCTTTCCATAGTCAGTAACCGGTGGGAGACGGATGGTGTCAGAACCTTCTTTTCCTCTGAATTGTGCCCCGGGTTTAACATCCACAGATGGCTCTCGCCAATTCTTTCTGTTGTAAAGCAGCAGGCTTAAGGAGCCCCTGGCGAGGGAGCGGGGACACGTTGGACTGCTGGCCTCGGGCTCGGCCCCTGAAAACCACCAGCCACTCTGTGGGAGACGGAGGCATTCTGTTCCCATAAAGAGGCACACTCTGGGGAACAGCTATCGGGCACTGCTGCCCTGCCCTTTAGGGACGCCGGGAGTCAGAATCATCATGGTGGCAGTGAGTTTTGGAGGTGCTTTACCTACCAAGGTGAGCGACTTAAAACAGCCTGTCAAACCTCCCTGTGGCCTTAGCCAGTCTTTACCTTACACCTGGTGTTGTGGTTTCACGTTGGGCTGCTAATCGCTAGGTCAGCAGTTTGAAGCCACCAGCTGCCCTGAGGGAGAGAGATGGGGTTTTTACTCCCGTAAAGAGTGACTGTCTTGGAAACACACAGGGCAGGTCCCACTGTCCTATAGGCTCCCTCTGAATCAGCTTTGACTAGATGGCCCTGAGTGTTGGTTTTATTTATAAACTCTTATTTATTTTTAAACAGTTTAGTTTAGATGTAATCAACTTACACGATTTAATAGTTCAATCATACTGTGTATTTTTTTTTTGTTTGTTTGTTTTTGCATCACTGCCCTCTGGTGGTCGTGGGAGCTCCCCGGCGCTGCTCCTGAGAGCCGCCGCTGGATTTGAAGTTCAATCATATTAAGCACGGTGTGCACATTTATCACCACAATCAGCTTGGGAATAGTGTCCATCTTCTTGTACCCATTTGTGTTGACTTCCTGTTTCCCCCCAACCTCCCTTTCCGTGTAAGGACGGATCTCATTTCAGAAACTTAGAAAGCTGCGATTTCATTTTGGGTGGCGATCACTGAAGACAAGAACAGTGTTTTTCACAGACTTGGAAATGTTTCTTTCCAAGGTGAATTGTCCGTGGGGTGGTGGGAAGGAGCGCCAGCCTGCCCCTCATCCTCACCTTTTTTCCATTCAAGTAATTTGGAAGGGAAGGAGACGCCAGTGTTGGACATCCGCGTGCTGCTGCCAGCCGCGTTTGATGTGTTCAGAAAACTCAGATCAGTAGCTAAAAACACAACGCTTCTTTAAACCAGTGGTTCCAACCTTCCCCAGACAGTCCCTCATGCGGTGGTGACTCCCCAGCCATAAACCTATTTCCGTTGCTACCTCATCACTGTCATCTTGTTACTGTGATGATGATCACAGGACACCCCTGTGAAAGGGCTGTTTGACCCCACAGGGGTTGTGACTCCCAGGTTGGGAACTGCTGCCTTAAAGCTTGTATGTCAATTTACTGGAGGGAAAAAAAAATCCAGGATTTGTGATTTTTGTTAACAGTTCCTTCTGACTTAAGTTTACATTCCACAAATACTTTATATTCTAGCAACTTGAGTCCTGGCTGCAGGGTGGCTGAACTCTGCAGAGATGTCTGACTTTGATCCACTGCTTGGACATAGAACTTCTGGGCTCTGCAAGGATAAATACAAGATCCCACAGCTTTGAATGCAGCTGTTGACTGCTAGGTAGTGTGGCCAACGTCAGTAGGTGCTTGTGCACGTAGAAAGGACAGTGAAGTAGCCAAACCTCCCCCATCTGACCTGTATACTATACTCTGGTTACCAGTCCCTGACTCCGCGGCCCCCCAACATTAACCACATTTGTTCAGATAACAAAGGTTAGTGCGGCCAAATAGACCGAGGAGGAGGTATTGGGGTCAGCTCTGGGCTTATGTGCCCTTTACATTTGATTTTTAGTAAATTTACTAATTCTTATTACAATTACTGTCATAGCATCAAAGAGGAGAGAAAACCCTCTTCTGCACCACAAATGGGGAATAAGAGTTGACCGGCTTTTAGAAACCGCTATTTTGACCACATAAAGAGCTGGTAGGGCCAATTGGAAGAGGAGCTTTGCCAGCTGGTGACTGTGCCCCTTGTGTGCCCACAAGAAAGGAGGGTCCATCTCTGACAGTCTCCCGTTGACACGGGACACGGGAGGGAGCCAGGCCAGGGCTTACTCTGCGTCCTCCTTTCTCTCCTTCTGTCTCCGCATTCTCACCAAGGAACTGCTGCGTTGACTGGGTTCCCAGTGGCCAGTGGGTACAGTGGAGAAGAAATAGATGTGTCTGTCCACACGTCCACTTCAAACCATCCTTTCTCTGCCACTGAGTCAAGGCCGACTCATAGAGACCTGACAGGACAAGGAGAATGGCCCCTGTGAGTTTCCTGGAGTAGAGCACCCCATCTTTGTCCCACGAGGAGCGCCTGGTTGGTTTGAACTGCCCACCTCGTGAACTACAGCTCGGCTTGTAACCACTTGGCCAGCATGCACACTTTTCAACCCCTTCCCTGTCAATGGGGCTCCGACCTAATAGGAGTCTTCTGAACTCATTGCTGTTTTATTTTGTTTAAAAGCAACACAAATATACACTGTTAACTTACCCGTTTAGCTATGCTATTTTCTATAAAATTTATAATAATTAACATAAGACAGCATATGAGATACAGGTTTCAAAGTATCAAAAGGGTTGCTGGGGGGGGGTGGTCAGGTGACAATCTCTGCTGCATTGCCCGTCTTTATGTTTGATGTGTACTTTCTGAGAACTGTCACCTTACTTCCTAAGACTTCGCTTCTTTGTGTTACTGAAGTAATGCTTTCACGGATGAAACCGATTTCCTGGGATTGCTCCTCAATCGGCACGTATCCCCAGAGATAGATATATATCATACAGAAGTTGGAGATGGGAAGGCTTAGAAGAAAATGGATTTGGATGTGTATTTGTCTTGCTAAATGGAGAAAAGTTAGTAGGCGGCACATGTAAACGGTTTCTGTAATTTTCCTCAAGGAAGTGGAACGCTATAAAAACAACGCATCCCGTAAACCTACTGTTCTCTTCCAGCACCAAGAATATCACTGTTTGGTCATATTCATTTTTTTTGCTTGGGGAGGAGGGTCCTTCTGGAGGTGGGTTTTGGACAACTGATTTCCTATTCTCCCTGATGAACTCTTTATTTCTTGGAATGCCCTGCTTGGCATAAGGGCTTGAGGCAGCAGCGGCGGCGGCAGCAGGAGGAAGTTTGATATGTGTGTGTTTTTGCTTCTTTTTTTCCCCACCCGCAGGTAATTTATAAACCTGAGCATGACTTATCACCGAGCGCCTAGGTTTCCAAACTCGGCCGACTATGGCAATCACCTGGGGATCTGGTGAAACTCCCAATCCTTGGGTGGCGCCCCTGAGAGCAGCGGTTCTCAACCTTTCACAGGGGTGCCCTGATTCATCACAGTAGCAAAATGACTGATGAAGTAGCAACGAAAATAATTTTATGGTTGTGGGGGGTGGGGTGGGGTCACTACAACATGAGAAACTGTATGAAAGGGTCGCGGCGTGAGGAAGGTTGAGAACCATGGATTAGAGATTCTGATTTATTAGGTGGCAAATGGAACCTCAGTATCTGTACTTTTACCAGATCCCCATGGTGATCCCAATGACAGGCTACTGTGGGAACCTAATTGACTTGTTCTTTTTATTCTCTATTGTTTTGGGGGGGGCGGATATGTGGGGCTGGGGCGTGGGGTGGAGGTATAGATTTAGGCAGGCACCATTGTCCTTGGCGACTTGTAAATCCAGGCCCTGTTATGGGCACTTTCTAAATATAGACTTATTTGAATCTCTTAGTGCTGTGGGATGGATGGATAGATATGCTCACTATGAAGTAGCCAGCCCCACCCATCCACAGCTGGGACTTGAGCCTGGGCAGCCTGACTGTAGAGGCTGTGCTCCTGTTCACGAGGCTTTGCGGCCACAGACCCTTGAGCCCCGGCCTTGTTACCACTAGCTTCTCACCACCCCCCTTTTTTTAAGTCACCCAATTTGCCAAAAGATTTGGTCGCCACATCTGCATTTGTGACCTATGAATTGGCTTCGCTTTTCCTTCTTGGCTATCAGCCCCTCAGAATTGTGGACTTCCATGCACCGATCCTGTTACCACACCAATTCCACATCATGGTGCCCGACTAGACGTGGGTATACAAATGCAGGGTTGATGTGAGACGCCCATTGTATTTTTTGAGAAGTTATACATAGCTGGAAGCCCTCATTGAGTCCTTAGTATGTTGGGGATGCAGATCAGAACCAAAACGCAGGTGATATGGTCTGTTTGTTTTTATTTTTCAATTGCAAACCATAGTAACCATACTGAACGCAAAAATATTGGTTACTGGAATGCTATACATTTATCAGCTGAATGGGGGTTGAGGTTTCTCTGGGCAAAAGCCCCTGGTCAGTGGGAGTCAAAGACCAACCAGGATTTAATCCTTCTGGTGGGAGCCTGGTGACTTTTTTTTTCTCTCAGGCAAAAGAATCTCACTGCCATGAAGTCACTGCCCACTCAGAATGACCCTATAGGACAAGGTAGACCTGCCCCTGTGGTCTCCAAGACTGCAACTCTTTATGGGAGTAGAAAACCCCATCTTTTTCCTGTGGAGGAGCTGGTGGTTTTGAACTGCCGACTTTGAAGTTAACAGCCCCATTTGTAATCCCCATGCCACTGTGTTAGTTCAGGTAGACCAGAGAAACAAATCCCTAGACACTCGTACGTATATGAGAAAGAGGTTTTATACTAGGGCAATTGAGTATTGAGAAAACTTCTCAGCCCATTCAGATCAAGTCCATAAGTACAGTATTAGGCCTTATGTCCAATACCAATCTATAAAGTTCTCTTGAGACTTATGAAACACTTGTAATGGTGCCGAATGCAGGAAACTCACAGGCCAGTGGGTTGGAAGTCTTGTGGATCCAGTGGTGTTGTAAGCATCTCAGCGCTGGCAGGGGTCTGTACGTGGCTTCACTGGAGGTCTGGTTGCATCAGGGTAGGCCCATGTGGCTTCTCCAGGTCCAGGGCTGTCAATGCTGTCAGCATCAATTCATGTGTCTTGTTAGTGGAGAGTTTCTCAGGGAATGAACCTTGTTAGTCTCCAAAGGAATGAACCTTGTTAGTCTCCAAAGGAATGAGCAGAGAGAAGGAAGTGTCCACCACCTCCAAGGAGGAAACACAGGAGTCCCCAGAATTCTCAGGAGAAGGCCATGCCCACACAGAGGCCTCATTGGCTATATCTTGATTGACAGGACAGACTTTATCCCTTCACTCGTAATTGTCTAAACTTGACACTAGATTGTGTAACTACTACAGCCACCAAGGCTTCTTTCTCTGGAGTAGTTCATTACTTAGCAGAACCATGTTTAGTTCACCAAAAAATGCTAAGAAGATGCTACAAGAAAGAGAGAAAGAAAGTTATTTCAGTTCATAGGAACAACAGGCATATTGGTTTTTTTTTGTTTGTTTGTTTGTTTTTGGGGCATCACTGCCCTCTGGTGGTAGAAGTAGGAGGCCCAGTCTTTGCTCCGTGGAACTGGAATTGAACCTCCATCCCAGTGGGCGCAGTCCCGCGCACTACCACTACGCCACCGGGGCTCAGCATATTGGTATTTTACTGTATCTGGGCTCTTGCCTTTCCTGGATACTTTGATCAGGACAGTCTCATGGTGATTGTTTTGATAGACTATGATAGTGTGTTTACATTACCAGACACTTAGGTGACAATTTTTTTTAATTACCCCCACCCCCAGACTATTCTCTCTGCAGGAGCTGTAGTGGTCATGCGTTGGGCAGCGATCAAGGGGTAGTCAGTTCAGAACCTCCAGCCGGTCAGCAGGAAAAAGACGAGGCTTTTTATTCCCATAATAGTTACGGTCTCAGAAACCCAAAGAGGGGTCACTGTGCATCGGCATCGGCTGGATGGCAGTGAGTGAGAGGCTTTCTGCATTGTGTGGTACCTCTAATCTTCTTTCTCAGACCCTTCCCATCCCTCCTCCTCTCCACCCCCTCCCTCCCCATATGAAATTCATAAGCAAATCTCATTTCAAACAAAACCAAATCCACTGCGTACGGTTGGTTCCAGACCCTATGAGATACTTAAAGTTGATCGTACCCATCTGGCTGGTAAACACAGGGGGTATTCATTGAAGGGCAGTGAGAGAAATGGCTTGGTGAGACTCCCCTTTCCAATTCTCGGGTCTCTTGCTCTCTGATGGTTGAACCAAGGTGCAGCTGCCTTAGCCAGTTCCCTGCTTCCACTGGCAAGGCTCACTTCCTGCGAGAGTTCTCTGAGGAGAAGCCACATGGACCTGCCCCGATGCAGCCCTGAGTGCTGGAGAAGCCACGAGGAGACCCCTGCCAGTGCTGATATGCTGGCAGACTCACTGATTCGGCTTTCTTCCCGCAGTCAGCGTAATTGGGTGTGTTTTGTGAGACTGAGGAGGACTTTGTAGATCAGTGTCGGACATATGGGGTAATGTTGGACTTATGACTTTGGACAGCACTGGGTTGGCATGCTTTCTTAATGTACACTTACCCGTTACATAAAACTCTTTTACACACATATGAGACTCTGTGAATTTGTTCTCTAGTTGACCCAGACTCACACAACCTATAATAGGGTTTCCAATTTTCTTTCTTTTTTTTTTTTTTTTCCTGCATCACTTTCCTGGTGGGAGTAGGAAGCCCAGCCTTGCTCCTGGAGAGCTGCTGCTGGATTTGAACCATCAACCCTGTGGGCCGCAGCCCTGCACACAACCACTGCACCACTGGGGCTGAGCTGAGTTTCCAATTTTCAAGAGCAGATAGCTTCATCTTTCTCCCTAGGAGAAACCGGGGGCTAGTGGGTTTGAACCACCAACCTTGCAGTAGCTGCCTAGTGCTAACCAGGGCTCCTAGTGAATCCTCTTCGCAGCCTTTGACACAGTGCCCTGGTGACACAATGGAAAATCCGGGGGTGGCTGTATGGAAAAAAGACCTGGCCAACGGCTGAGCCCCAGCGGCGTAGTGGTTGTGTGCGGGACTGCGACCCACTGGGATGGAGGTTTGATTCCAGCAGCGGCTCCACAGGAGCAAAGGCTGGGCCTCCTACTCCCACCACCAGAGGGCAGTGATGCCCCCCCCCCCAAAAAAAAAAAACCCTCCAAAACAAAGACCTGGCCATCAAGTCCTCCAGCTACGAGGCCTAGGAGACCCTGTGGGGAAGTTCTGTTTTGTCACATGGGGTGACTGAGTGGCATACGACAAATACAAGACCGCTCCTCATTCACTCGGTGCCATCAGGCTGTTGCCAGCCCACAGCGACCCTGAAGAACTGCCCCGGTGCGTTTTTGAGACTAACTGTTCACAGGAGCGAAAAGCCCCATCTTTTTCCTGAGGAACCGCTGGTGGCTTCAACTGCAGACCTTAGGGTCGCAGCCGAACACATAACCACTACGCTCCCAGGGCCCCTCAACAAGTGCTCCAGACAATAGACTGTTTATCTCTACCCCAACTGCTCCCACCTGGGTCCACAGCGTTGTCGTCTCTTGCCTTGGGTTGCCTCGGCCTCTCCCACGGATCATTGCTCTAAAGAAAGGATCCGTCAGAACTCGAAGTCAGGTCAGGCTGCTTCCTTGTCTAAAACCCTCCAGCTCTGTGTGCCGGCTCATCAAAGAACGGCTCCAGCTCTTGCATCGTCTTCCGAGACCCTGGGTGAGCTGGCCTTTTGTTACGTTTGATCCGCTGCTGGTCGGATCCCCGTCCCTCCTTTGCTTCCCTCAGTGTAGCAGCCATGCCGGCCTCCCTGCATGGTTGAACCTGCCAAATAGGGCCTCAGCTCTGTGTCTTTGATCTTGTTACTTTCCCTCAGCTCTTCCAGGTCTCTGGTCATATGTCCCCTTCTCCCAGAAGCCTTCCAGAGTCACCCTATATAAATAGTATCCACCTCACTCCCTGTCCCCCGTGCCTGCTTCAGCCCTCTTTGCAGCATTTGTCACCATCTGACAGCTGATGCACACCAGAGCCCTGTGCTGTGTCTCCTCCCACTATGGAGAGAGCTTCCTGAGGAAGGGGCTTTATTTTGTTCCCTGTGATAGGCCCCAGTGTCTTGCCGCCTTGCCGGTGAAAGGCGGTGTGTGAGTCTGGGTAGACTAGAGAAACAAATTCATAGACACTCATGTGCCTATCAAAGAGTTTGACACACAAGAGCAAGTGAATAGTGAGAAACCATCTCAGCCCAGTCCCGATCAAGTCCATCAGTCTGATATTAGCCCACAGGTCCTATACCAGTCTATAAAACCCTCTTCGGACTCATGAAGCACATGTAATGACACCGAACGCAGGGAGATCACAGGCCAGTGGGTGGGAAGTCTTGCGGATCCAGTGGTGGTATAAGCACCTCAGCACTGGTAAGGGGCTCCATGTGGCTTCTCCAGATCCAGAGGTATGGCTCTTCTCCATAGGGATGTCTCGAGAGTCAGTCTCCCACCTCCAGGAGAGTACCGGAGTTCCCAGATTCCTCAGGGAAGGCCATGCCCACACAGAGGCCTCATTGGCTATGATCTGATTGACAGGCCTGCCTCCACCCCTTGACTCCGAATCCTCAAATTGACATTCGATTTTCCACCTACCACTGGTTGTCACTTTGTTGGGCGAATGAATTTGGTAAGCCCTTCTCAACATTGTTTTGGATACAGGATAAAACACAGAATAAACACAGGATACAGACAACAAACACAGGCTAAAACATGCACCCCTGAGCCATAGTTAAGTGGACAGAGTGTTGACCATGGTGATGATCGTGTCACACATTCTCCGTTTCTCTGCTTCTTTGATCTCCCCACTCTTCATTTAGACTCTGTCTTCTCAAATTCTTGTCTATGCTTTTGAGTTTATCTTGAAAACAAACCTGTGGGCTGAGCCCCGGTGGCGTAGTGGTTGTGCACGGGACTGCGGCCCACTGGGACGGAGGTTCAATTCCAGCAGTGGGGCTGGGCCTCCTACTCCCACCACCGGAGAGCAGTGATGCCACCCCCACCCCCCCAAAAAAAAATTAGAAAACAAACCTGTAAGGTAAGACGTAGCCATGTCTGTTGTGCAGTGAAGGATGCTGAAGCGAACAGAGGGAACCTGACTTGCTTAGGTCACAGCTGGTCAGTCATACTGCCCAGATGTCAATCCCAGAAGGAGCTCCCCCTCAGTATACTATGTAGCTTCTTCCACTTTTGTCCCTTTATGTGATCATTGAAGTCTATGATACTTATATAATTTGTTGTTTATGTAACTATATCAAGGGGCGTGTGTGTACCAAAGTAAACCGGATTTTTTCCCCCCAAAGCTATTTAAAAAAATTTTTGGGGGGGCATCACTGCCCTCTGGTGGTCGTGGGAGCTACCCAGCACTGCTCCTGAGAGCTGCCGCTGGATTTGAACCGCCAAGCCCGCGGGCCGCAGTCCAGCACTCAACCACTTACGCCACTATAGCTCAGCCTTCAATTTTTTTTTACAAAACAACCTTATCACCTTTAAAGTACTCTCCATGATATTGTGCGATTCCATTCTGGGAAGCGTTTTTTTCAAACTCATCCGTTTGGATGGCTGACAGCACCTCGTCTTCAAATCGCTGTCCTTTCATGCCCCTCTTCATTCTTGGAAACAAAAAAGCCATATGCAGCGAGGTCAGGTGAGTAAGGTACGTGAGGCAAGAGAGGCAAGTTGTTTTTTGTTTTGTTTTGTTTTTCCTCAATGATTTTATTGGAGGCTCTTATAACATTCAGTGCATCATTTGTATCAAGCATATCTGTACACATGTTGCCATCTTCATTTCTAAATAGTTTCTACTTGAGCCCTTGGTATAAGCTTCTCTTTCCTGTCCCCCCATTTTTTAATAAACTATTTTATTTGGGGCAAGGCATGCTGTTTTTTGCCGAAAACTGAACACTGAGATGGCTGCATGAGCAGATGCATTGCCATGGTGGCAAAACCAGTCCCTCGTCTGCCACAAATCAGGCCTTTTTTGTCGCGCACTGTTATGCAATCTTTTCAGAACCTTTTCAGAACCTCAGTTAACAGTCTGACCTGATGGAACAAACTCCACATGCACTGTGAGTCGAGTTGACGTTTTCGTCCGTTTGGGAAGTTGATGGACATCCACAACGAGGGTTGTCATCAATCTCCATTTCACCCTTGTTGGAAAGGAGAAAACCATCAGAACACGTGTTTTTCCCATAGTTTTGTCTTGTAAGCTGTGTTCAACATCACAGTAGTTCCTACAGCATTTTTCCTGAGCAGGAAGCAAAATTTCACAGCCGCATCCTGTTCTGTCTCTTTTTTTGCATCCTGTTCTCCTAAATCAGCCATCACCAAAAAGGAGGTTTGAGTGAAACTACTTTTACAAAAAAATGCACTTTGCCTAGAGAACCTTCCCAGACGATGCCACTGAGTGCAAGAACTCAGAGTGAGTTGCTCAATGCTCGCCTACTGTGAAAAAAAAAATGCTTACTACAAAACTTTGCTCTGCCCGGCGCAAATACAGGAGTTTTTTGGGTGCATGTGTGTGTGTGTAGGTGTGTATGTATGAATGAATGTTTGTATCCCCCTTTTAATCAGGATTCTTTTATAGAATTGTTCAGCTAAACGTTCAGTAATTGCAGTAATTGTAGCCGGGTAACTCGTTCTTCTGGTCACGTGGCAAAGGAGGTAGGTTATTCATGGGGGCAATTAGCCGCACATTTCCTCATCCTATTGCTTTCCACATCCATAATGCATGACTGAGGGCTGCACTTTACTCTTGCGTCCTCTCTCCACTTCCTGGCTAAATGCCTTAATTGGACCCATATTTGTTGAGCAGTCCCTGAAAGTTCATTGAGTTGTCAGTGTCGGGATGGTTCAGTGGTGACTTATATTCCTGCTGGCATTTAAAGGTCCAGCATAATTTGATTTTAGTAATTTCCCTGGCCATGAATCTTGGTGGCCTTTAAGATGCCATCAAGGAAACCCTCCTGCCGGGAACCAGAGACGATGCCTTTGAAGCCAATGACCCCTTCGCCGCCACCGACAACCCCCCCAACTTGCACACATACAGTGGATTTTGTCACTTGTGTGTCTTTGCCAGCTTTTTCTTTTTTTTTGCCAGCTTTTCATTCTGTAACGATTTCAACATCGTAGAACCAGCCACAAGAGTAATATAAGGAATTTCTGTTTGTGTGTTTTTTTTTTAATCTAGACTTGTCCATTAGTGTTGGTTTAATCACATCTTCCTTGTCTCTGTCTCTGCTGCCCCTCTCCAGTCCCTTCCTCCCTGGCCTCTGCCTGCAGGGAGGTGGTTCCTGGGTGCTGTTCCTAGGGACTTTGAAGTCACAGACACCCCTTGGCACAGAGGAGAGTGGCCCCCAGGGGGCTCTTGAGTGTCTTGTTGGAAACCCATCATCAGGAGTCTACCCATAAAACAGCGGATGGGTTCGTGTTCCCAGCTTTTCCCATTAGCAGTAGGACCCTTGGTGCCATGGGCGTGTATGCATGCTTCTGTGTGCCAGCCCTCAAAGCAGGGCGACCCACCTACGTCACCATAGTGCGTGCATCAAGATCCACACCTTGTCCATCGCTTCAGTCATGTCTTTTAAGGTCACTATGAATTGGAATTGGTTTAATGGCAGTGAGTTTTTGAGTGATCTCAGGAAGGACATCTTGGCACAGTAGGTTAAGAGGCACAAGATGTCCATTTTAACCCACGGCTGGTGGTTTCAACTTCTATCACGCGGTCTAAATGCTACTTGTCAGATTTCTCTAGCGTAGTGTTCCTCGTTCAGCATTTCTTTACTTACTCATGTGTAACTTGTGAGCATTTTGTGGGGGAGATGCTGTCCACCCACGTGCATGTCCTGTCCCTAGTTTTAGCACCCACTGATGAGTTTTGTCTTAACTATTGCTACGATAAGGAGCCCTGGGTGGGTAGTGGTTGTGCAGTCGCCTGCGATCAGCAAGGTCTGCAGTTCAAAACCACCAGCCACTCTGTGCAACAAAGATGGGGCTTTCTAATCCCGTGAAGGGTACGTCTCACACCGACACGGGCAGCTCTTCATGGTCCGCCAGGACTTGCCATTGCATGGTGAGTGGGTTTTTATATCTATATGATGGTTGCCAAGTGACGATGTTCAAATCCCATCCTTTTTTTCCTTTTTACATTTCATCGTGATTGTACTACATGGCACTTTCCTCCTTTCCCTGTGTATTTTAAGGTCACTTTACAATTTAATATCTGTGTGAACTTAGGTGTCTATCTTATTCAAAAGGTTGCATCCTACAACCTGCTACTCAGGGCTCCTTTTGAGGTTCAGATGACCCCCCTCCCCTTTGTCCAGTGGCTGCGCCGAAAGGTAGTTTCTGTGTCCTTCTGACACATCCTCATAATGATGAAACCGCCTCTTACTCTGGCTCAGGAAGGTGGCGCAGGCCTGGAAGCAGCCATCCCCAGGGAGCTCAGGTTCTGTCAGTGAAGAATGGCCTTTAGAAGCATAGTAAAGGCTGCTAGGTGTGCCGGTGACTGGGCACCACTGTGGCCACATCCTGTTAGAAGACAGCTGGGCAGTGTGTGTGTGTGTGTGTGCGCACACCCACACATTTCCATGGATAATTTCTACACCAGTTGTTCAATGACACATTGGCTTCCTTCTCTAAAAGGCGCGAGTCTCCTCATGGTTTCTGTTCTGGTGGTTCTGTTTCCATTCGTCCATGGACATCTGCATCTGCGTACATAAAGGAGCCCTGGTAGCCTGGTGGTTATGTGCTGGGGTGCCAACCACAAGGTCAGCAGTTCGGAACCACCAAGCCACTCCTTGGGAGAGAGATGAGGCTTTCCGTTCCCGTAAAGAGTTCGTCTCAGAGACTCACAGGGGCAGGTCTCCCCTGACCTAGCGCGTCACTGCGAGTCGGCATCCGCTCGATGCATCTGTACACATATTTACTCTTTATGTCGGGAACACGGGAGTTCATCCTGTCACCTCCAATACCAGCTTGACTTCACGGGGTTTGTACTGGCCCTCTCCCGCTCTGCGTTCTCCGCAAGACTGCCTTCTCTCTACAAACGATGGAATTCTTTCCTTGTTTGCTCCACCTCACTGTCCAACCCATGGTCTGCCTCTTTGGGCCTAGCCCTACCAAGGGCGCAGGCCCAACAGCCCCGCCGGTGCCCCCTGCCCGCCATGCCCCCAGCCCCGTGCTGGCAGAGTCGCAGGCGTCTTCTCCGGAGAAGGTGGCAGAGGGTGGCAGCCAAGGGGGAGAGTGGGGCAGACCAGGGAAGACCTTGATTTGCATTTCGTCAGCTGCTTACAGGCATGTTGGTGGTGAAGGCCTGGGAGGGAGTGCCGACAAAGGCCGATGGTTTTCAATCACCCCTCTCTGTCTGTCTTTGTAGGTGGTTTCACCCAAATATCACCGGTGTGGAGGCAGAAAACCTACTGCTGACAAGAGGCGTGGATGGCAGTTTTTTGGCAAGGCCTAGTAAGAGTAACCCTGGAGACTTCACACTCTCCGTTCGGTAAGTTGGAAGTTGGAGAGCGAACCCGCTGAGTGTTTGCCGGGTGGGAAGAGGTTCCCTGTCATCAGGGAGCATTTGCAGGCCATTCCCTAACCACTGGCCACAGGTAGGACTGGGGTCAGCCCACTGTCAGGAGAGTGGGGCTTAGGACAAGGGGCATAGCATGGTGGTGGTGGGGTCACTTTTCTCCCCAGGAGACACCACTGAGGATGAGGGGCTGCAGGCTGTAGGCATTCTTTTTAAAATTTTAAACCATCTTGACATTTACTCTGTGTGATATAATTCGATGGTTGAAATATCTTACAAAGAGGTGCCACAGTCGTGATGCTCCCCTTCCTGAAACGATCACGGAAGACAAAATGGGTGCATAAGCAAACGTGGTAAAGAAAGCTGATGGTGCCCGACTGTTAAAAATACAGCATCTGGGGCTGAGCCCCGGTGGCATAGTGGTTGTGTGCGGGACTGCGGCCCACTGGGACGGAGGTTCAATTCCAGCAGTGGGGCTGGGCCTCCTACTTCCTCTACCGGAGAGCAGTGGTGTCCAAAAAAAAAAAAAAAAAAAAATACAGCATCTGGGGTCTTAAAGGCTTGAAGTTAAACAAATGGCCATCTAGCGGGGATGCAACAAAGCCCACGTGGAAGAAGCAGACCAGCCTGTGTGACCACGAGGTGTCTTCAGGATCAGAAGATCAAAAACAAGCAATTATATCGTTGTGAAGGAGAGGGGTCAGAGGGGAGACCCAAAGACCATCTGTACAGTTGGACACCCCCTTAGAGGAAGAGAGAAGCCATTCAGGGCACAGTATAGCACTGTCGGTACACACATCTTTGTTCTAGTTCTCCAATGTCCCTCCCGCCCCACTGTCATGACCCAGTCCTACCTTACAAATCCTGCTAAACTGAAGTATGTATATTGGTACACATAAGAGCTTTCAACACACAGAAGCTGGGTTGGATAAACCCCTCAGAAAAAATAATGGGAATATTGACACCTTGAGGGGAGGGGTGGGAAGGACGGGGGAGAAAGAGGGAATCAAAAGAAATGATGGATATATAGCTCTCCACCCCACCCCCCCCCCGACAGCAAACAACAGAAATATGGATGAAGGGATACAGTGAGATGAGAAAAATAATAACATAATTTATCAAGGATTTGTGAGGGGAGGGAAGGAGAGGGAGGGAGAAAAGAGGAGCTGAAGTAGAAAGATAATGTTTTGAAAATGACGATGGCAACACATGTACAAGTTTGCTTGATCTAAATGATTTATTGTTATATCTAAGAGCCTCCAGTAAAATGATTTTTTTTTTTTAAGTGCACAGTCATCCTGACCATCCCTTTCTGGCCGTTTGCTTCCTTCCAGTATCCATTGTTCTCAGTTCTCGGTGGCCGCCCCACCGCCCCTGTCTAGCCCCTTAGTGGTTCTTCTCGTGACTGCCATCCTTTCTCCTGTTTACTGTCTCTATGGATGAACTCATCCTGGACTCCATACAAAGAAAGCCAAGCAAACAAACAAGCCCAAAACACAGCACCGAGAAACGTCAGTCCAAACGAAAGCAGAAAATGACACACCAGCACAAGTTTGAAAATGAGTCAAGAGGGAAAACAGATGACAAGATGTGAAATTTCCAGCTAACTGGTGTCTGCTGCCATCCATTTTCCAGTGAGGCATTGCTTGAAAAAGATCACAGCATAAAAAAGAGGAGCTGATACCAAGGGCTCCAGTAGAAAGGAAATGTTTTGCAAATGCTGATGGCGACATGTACAAATGCACTTGACACATGGGATGCTCGGATTTTTAGAAGCGCTGTCGGAGCCCCCAATAGAATGCTTTATTAAGACAAGAAAACAGAAAACCACCTTGTCCCTCGTCTGGGGTGAAGGTGTAGGCAGCATTGTCAGCTCCTCTTCGTCAGGTTATTCAACGATATGGGTCCCTCCCCTTCTCCTTTTTCCAATTGTGTGCTGCTTCCGTTTGTCTCCCTGCCCCTCACATCCTTTCCCACCTTTGTTGGAAAGTCATTGTTGGCTGATCCCTGGTGACGTAGTGGTTGTGTGCGGGACTGCGGCCCACAGGGTTGACGGTTCAAATCCAGCAGCAGCTCTCCAGGAGCAAGGCTGGGCCTCCTACTCCCACCAGGGCAGTGATGCCACAAAAAAAAAAAAAAAAGAGAGAGAGAGGAAAATCATTGCTGACTGGTCACCTGTAGGTGACTCTTTAAAGCAGTGATTCTCAACCTCCCTCATGCCGTGACCCCCTAGTGCAGTCCCTCATGCGGTAGTGACCCCCAACCATGACCTTCTTTTCTTTTCTTTTTATTTTTTAAGGCATCACTGCCCTCTGGTGGTGGGAGTAGGAGGCCCAGCCTTTGCTCCTGTGAGCTGGAATTGAACCTCCATCCCAGTGGGCCGCAGTCCCGCGCACAACCACTGCGCCACCGGGGCTCAGCCCATAACCTTATTTTCCTTGCTGCTTCGTCACTGTCATTTTGCTACCATTGTGAATCGCCTTGTAAATATCTGGTAGGCAGGATGTATTTTCATTGCAGACAAATGGAACATCATGAAAGCATAGTGATGAATCACAGACACAATATGTGATTCGATATTGCGAAATACTGATTTCTCGTGACAAACACTGAGATTTTGTTTGGAAGCATGGTGTAGCCTGGGTTGCTGTCTTCATGCCGGGTACTCGTAGGTGGGCTTATCTGCACGTGGGCAGACCTGCCTGGAGGCAGATAGAGGAGCAGTGTCTCGGTTCCTATGACCATCGGAAATAAATGTGTTTTCTGGTGATCTTAGGCGAACCCGTGTGAAAGGTTCATTCGATGCACAAAGGGGTCCTGACCCCCCTGGTTGAGAACCGCTGCTTTGGAGGATCCACAGTACTGAGTGACCACAGTGCTGGTTAGTTAGCTACGAGGGCTAACAGAGGGCTTAGTTTCAGGTCAAGGCTTGAAGACTGTTTCAGGGCAGGCGTCTCGGGGAGTCCTTTTAGCCTCAGCCTAGTAACTGTGTACGTGTGTTTTTGTTTTCCCTCCTGGGAGTTTGAGATTCCAAATTTTTCTCATCATGTTGGGGTCCACCTACTGTGCCCCTAACCTCTCCCATTGGCATTTTTGAGCCTGCGAGTGCCAGATCCTGGTTCTGCTCCTCCAGGACCGGGTCCCCCGTGTGTTGTTCTCGGTTTGTCGTTGTGGAGACGAATGAGTTCTTCCTTATCAAAGCCCTGGAGAGTGTCAATGGCAGCACCTGTGACAGTAGGTAGGGTTGTCAGGCTGTTCAGCTGCTTGCCTTCTTCGTCCCCCGGTGACAGCGTCAGTTTTTTCTTGGTAGGAAAAAATGTTTTGAATGTTTTCCTCATCTCCCTTTTCTTTTTTTCAAGAGAGCAACCATTACTGCAGGAGGAAGTTGTGGTCCCCTTTGACCCCGTGCCTGGTCTCATTCCCCTCCCACTGTCACCAGAGGAAAACCCCACAGAGCGCTTGGCACATGTCTGTCCTTCCTGAGCCGGTGCCGATGCCTGTTCAGACATTGGCAAGCCCAGAAACATCGTTCTAGAATGGTTGGATGGTGTGACTGGCTATGCTAGGTTTCTGAGTCTTTTTTTTTTTTTTTTTTTTTTAGTTTTTTTTTTTGGGGGGGGCGGCATCACTGCCCTCTGGTGGTGAGAGTAGGAGGCCCAGCCTTGCTGTTGGATTTGAACCTCCAACCCAGTGGGCCGCAGTCCCATGCACAACCACTACGCCACCGGGGCTCAGCCAGTTTCTGAGTCTTGTTTTAGTCCTTTTGACCTTTTGATGGTTCGAAGGTGCACAAACAGAACGAACATACTTCACTGTGCCCAGTCTGCTGCTGGTAGGCATCGGGCTTTCCCGAGCAGTGTGGCAGTGAGGTGCAACCAGGGCCTTACAGTGAGTGGTGAATTGCTTGGCTGCTAGTCAAAGGTTGGCAGTCTAGGGAGGTTGGCAGTCCATCAGTCATGTCTAGGGAGAAAGATCTCGGTCTGCTTCTGGGAAGATGGCGGCCTTGGGAGCCTGGGGGATGGAGGAGCGAGTAGAGGTGGGGCAGTTCTCCAGCCTTAAGGTGACTAGGAGCGGAAATTGACTCAGTGGCAGTAAGTTAGGTTTCTTCGGTTTATGGCAGTGAGTATTGCAGGGCGTCTCACTGTGTGTGCGTGGGAAAGTTTACCTCTTATATCCTTCCTCCGAGCTGCTTCCCGAGTGCGCTTCTGTGACTCTTCTTCTGAAGGGGAGCCATCAGTAGAGCAGCACATTCTTGAGAGGATTTCTTGAGACTCTCTGGAGATTTGAGGATTCCCTTTTGGGCTTGGATCAATTTCCTTAAGGAGCCCTCCCTGGGCTTTTACTTCCCCTTTGCTGTAAGGAGCTCTGGTGGCATGGTGGGCAGTGTATGGTAGCTGCACGTCACTTCCTGGTTACTGCTAACCCCGTGGCCGGCAGTTCAAAACCACCTACTGCTCAACAGGGAAAAGATAAGGCTTTCTGCTCCCATCAAAATCTGCAGCCTTGGGCTGGGCCCCGGTGGTGTAAGTGGTTGAGTGCGGGACTGTGGCCCGCGGGCTTGGCGGTTCAAATCCAGCAGTATATCCCACGACCACCAGAGGCAGTGATGCCCACACACACACACAAAAAATCAGTCTCAGGAACCCACAGGGTCCGTTCTACTCCGACCTCTAGGGTTGCTGGGAGTGAGAAGCAACTTGCTGGCAGCGTTGTGTGTGTGTGTGTGTGTGTGTGTGTTTTCTAAGAAGATAAGAGTTATTTTCTAGCCTATCACGTGTCATTTGCACTGTAAACATTTGGATGGATATTGCACAGTAGTCACAGGACAAGGATGATGACGATGATGGTGATGATAACAGCAAACATTATCGAATACTTGTCATATACCAAGCTACTGTGCTGAAGAATATATACATATATATATATATGTATGTATTTTTTTTGTGGGTATCACTGCTCCGGTGGTGGGAGTAGGAGGCCCAGCCCTACTGCTGGAATTGAACCTCCGTCCCAGTGGGCTGCAGTCCCGCGCACGACCACTCCACCACCGGGGCTCAGCCCTGCTGAAGAATATTGTAAAAAAAGAAAAGAGAGCTGAGCCCCTGTGGCGTAAGTGGTTGAGTGCGGGATTGTGGCCCGCGGGCTTGGTGGTTCAAATCCAGCGGCGGCTCTCAGGAGCAGTGCTGGGTAGCTCCCATGACCACCAGAGGGCAGTGATGCCCCCCCCCCCAAAAAAAAAAAAAGAAAAGAAAAGAATATTGTAAACTTATTTTGTTGGGTGTTCGTGTTCGGTGAAGGTTTCCACAGCAGTTGTAGGTCCCTATACCGCAATTTCTACCCAAATTTACTAATCCTGAGTACACGCTGTGTGATGCCTGGGCATTCGCATTATTTCTGTTCTCATTGTCCCATCTTCATTAATCTTCCCCACATCTTATATGCTTTGTTTGAAAGTCACTATGTTAGTCCAGGTAGACTAAAGAAACAAATTCATAAGCACACATATGTGTATAAGAAAGCTTTATATACAAGAGCTACTGTACAGTAAGTACATAAGTCCGTTATTAGCCCAAATGTCCAATACCAATCTACAAAGCCCTCTTCAGATTCACAAGGCACATGCAATGACACCAGGACCATCACAGGCCAGTGGGTGCAGAGTCTTGTGTATCCAGTGGTGGTAGAAGCATCTCAGCGCTGGCCAGTGTCTCCCCGTGGCTCCTCCAGTTTCCAGGGCTCAGGGTCTGTCAGCCTGCTGCCATGTCTTGTCAGCTGCAGAGTCCCCAAGGGAGTGAGTAGAGACGTAGTGTCTCCTGCCTTCAAGAAGGAATGACCGCATTTCCCAGAATTCTCAGGAGAAGGCTCTGCCCACACAGGTCTCATTGGTTCTCTCCAGATGAACAGACTTCCTCTAGAAGACTGTTTATATACCTTGGGGCCAGTGCTGATAACCACTCTGTAATAACTGCCTCTGTTCGGCTTGCGCTGCCTGCTTCGATCGCAGATGTGCTGTTTGTGACGTCTGATGTGTCGGGTGTGGTTCCGTGCCACGCAGCCGGTTCTGACACATAGCAGCCCCGTGTGCAGCAGAGGGAAACACCACCACTTCAGGGACAGCCACCACTGGGTCCCCCGCACTGCTCTGACCATGCGCTTAGGGTTGAGCCCATGATCGCAGCCACTGTGTCCGTCTGTCTCGTCAAGGGTCTCCCTCTGTCTCGTTGCCCCTCCACGTCACCCAGCACGATGCCCTCCTCCGGGGACCCGTCCCTCCTGACAGCATGTCCGCAGTGCAAGAGACAAGTCTTGCCATCCTTGATAAGTTACAGGCACTAAGACGTCCCCGCATGTCTCTCTGCCTGAAAGAGAGAGGTTCCTGGGATGAACTAACCTCTTCCTTCTGTGCTCAGGCTGGAAGACGGGTGGATTATGAAACCTTACATTCAATTTGAAATGAAATTGCATTCGAAAGCTCCCCCGAGGGAACAATGATTCTGTAGCATTGGCTTATGTGGTATTTGTGGATTCTATTTTTTCTTGGAAAGAAGATATGGAATGGAGTGTTTTTCTTTCCCTCACTACCGCGTCTCTGTTCCGTCTGGCCTAGAGACGGTGATTATCATGAGCTGTGTGTATGGCTCCCTAGTCATGAGCTGAATGAGCATGTATGCACCATAAATTTGCGTTCCTTGGGTGCGCTCCATCCACGCCCAGAGTTCATCTTTCACATAGCTCTCCTCCTTGCAGGAGCATGGTTTAGAGGTTTGTGTCAGCGGCTGCCTATTGGCCTAGGCCTGGCATCGGCAGAGCCACCTGCGGCTCTTTCCGTGAGAACATGCGGCTCTGAAGTCACACCAGAAACATTTGAAGGTGATTATTTCAGATCACGGTGACTTCACTTGTTTGGAGAATCAGTGAAGGCTCTTGAGTGATATTAAAGTTGTTAAGGATTGCCTCATGGGCCTGGAGTTTGCCGACCCGTGGTCTAGGCCATAGGTCCCCCTCTGATATGGCTTATCGCTTCTCTTCAGGGAAAAAAAAAAACACAGCAACTCAGTCATCCCCCCAATCCAGGGAGAAAGTGTAGGTATCTGCTTTTACCAACCCTCCCCACCTGCACTGTTCCAGGGCCCTCCATTTGGGAAACATTGTCCAGTAAAGCCTAGAAAGTCCAACAGAGTCAGACGTAGCTGGAGGAGAATGTGACCTTGTGTGTCAAGATTGTCACCAAGAACTAGCCTATTGCCACCGAGGTCTTTCAGAGCCACAGTGACAGAGTAGAACTGCTCCAGCGGGATTGCAAAGCTGCAATCTGTGTGGAAGCAGGCTGCCACATCTTCCTCCCACTGAGTGGCTGGTGGGCTCGAGCCGCTGACCTTTTGGTTAGTGGTCGAACTCTTAATTGCTTGACCACGTAGGGCTTCTTTCAGCAAGAATGCAAAGCATTATCAGTAGCATTACGAGGCCGTGTTTCTTTTTGGGTCCCATTTCCCTTATTCTTTGACAGAAATAAGGAGGACAGGTGGTTGCTAACTGCAAGGGCAGCACTTCGAGACCACCAGCTGCTCTGTGGAGAAGACAGGGCTGTCTGCTCTCATAAAGTGTCACGGTCTCAGAGACCCAGGGGGGCAGGTCCTCCCCCTCACAGGGTCTCTGGGAGTGGGAATCACCTGGACAGTGGCTTTGGATGCTCCGTATATCCTCAAGTATAAGCCGATCCGAGTATTAGTCGAGGCACTTAATTTTACCATAAAACATGTAAAATGTGCTGAAAAACTCGGCTGTTAACCAGGAATATATGGTATATATTCTTCAAAAGCTTTATTAATGATGCTACAAGACGATCACTGGGGTTACCTGACACTTCGGATTCACAAAAATAGTAACAGGGATCCTAGAGACGCGTTTAGTCATTTGAGAAAAGCAAGTGGAAGTCATAAAATGCTTCTAAGGCAGATTAAAACCCCAGATTTGGGGGAAAATGTGGCTACTATTAAGTAAATTTGTAGTGGGTTATGAGGTGGACAGGGACCACAAGATTCGAAACCACCAGCCACTCTGAGGGAAGAGATGAGCCTTCCTATTCCTGTGGAGATTGACAGGCGTGGGGACCCACAGGGACAGTCCCGCTCCGTCATGTAGGGCCGCTCTGGCTGGGCACGGACACCACGGCAGCGGCCTGGATTGTGTCAGCACAGTGAGCAGCGCACTCACCACCTTATGCAGCACACGGTCCAGCGTATGTGTTTTCTAGCATAATGAAGGCTGTAGCTTCAGTGCCGTCGACGTAGAGGGAGATGCGCTTTGGCAGATGCCTTTATTTATGTATCCCACACCCTCGTGACAATACAGAACATTTCCATCACCTGGAAAGCTCCTCGAGGGCACTTCTGTTTACGCTCTCTCTCCTTAGAGAAGCACTTCTCCATTTCTTGCTCTTAACTCTTCGTTTCTTACTGTGGACATTTTGCTTCTTCTAGAATTTCCCCAAAGTGAAGTCAGACTGTATATATTTCTCTGTTCCTGATGTCTTTCTTTCTAGTGTTTTTGAGCTGTGGCAGACATAGAAAGCATCTCTATGTATCTACAGGTATGGGCAATCAGTGTTTTTTTCTTTTTTTAAGCTGTGTACTCTATGGCACGACTGTGTCACTTCCGATCAGTGCTGGTTAATGCGCACTTGGGTTCTTGATTTTTTTAAAAAAGCAAATAAGGCTGAAGTGGACATTCATGTGCAAGTTTTCTGGCAGCCAGACGTTTCTTCGGGCACAGTGAGAGTGGGCTTTGCTGCCTCAGAAGGTCGGGGCTAAGCAGTGTTGCCTTCCTCTATACTTAGGGTCTCTGTGACTCAGAACCAACTGAACGGACAGCACCTAACAACGTGTTTAACACGAGCTCTTAATACACGGTCCCTTGATTCATTCTCAATGAGAAAAATAGTATCGCTTAATGACTGCCCTGCGGTAGGCTCGCCCTGTGGCAGTCACCTAATCTGGTGTCGATGTGAGGACTAAGAGCGTGGGGGCTGGTAGTGGTTGTGTGCGGGACTGGGGCCCACTGGGTTGGCGGTCAAATCCACCAGCAGCTCTCTAGGAGCAAGGCAGGGCCTCCTACTCCCACCAGAGGGCAGTGATGTTCCCCTCCCCCCCAAAAAAAAGTGTGGGGGTGGAGTTTAGCCTATCAATCAGGAGATAGCTAATGAGACCTCTAGGTGGGCGTGGCTTTCTCCTGAGAATTCTGGGAAATGTGGTCATTCCTTCTTGGAGGCAGAGACACTGTTATAAATTATAAATTAGTGGGGCTGAGCCCCGGTGGCGTAGTGGTTGTGCGCGGGACTGTGGCCCACTGGGATGGAGGTTTGATTCCAGCTCCACGGAGCAAAGGCTGGGCCTCCTACTCCCACCACCTGAGGGCATTGATGCCCCCCCCCAAAAAAATTATAAATTAGTTATAAATTATTATTTTGTCATATCTTACACTGTTTGATGTCCCCCTTTACCCACTTCCCTGTTGTCTGTACCCCAGGGAGGAGGATGAACCTCTTTCTTCCACACCCTGACCCCGGCACCCGTCTTCCTTGGAATGACTCTCTTCCTCCTTGTCCCCTCTTCCCATGGCTGATTTTAGAAGAAATGGAGCGGTCACCCACATCAAGATCCAGAACACGGGCGATTACTACGACCTGTACGGAGGGGAGAAGTTTGCCACCTTAGCCGAGCTGGTGCAGTATTACATGGAACATCACGGGCAGCTGAAGGAGAAGAACGGAGATGTGATCGAGCTGAAATACCCGCTGAACTGTGCAGACCCTACCTCTGAAAGGTCAGTGACTGAACCGAAGGCTCCCGGGGTTCCCCCGGGCTGTGGGTGACCCCTGGTGGCATCGTGGTTTTGCATTGGACTGAAAAGGTCCGTCGTTCACAACCCCCAGTTGCTCCTCGGGAGAAAGGGGTGTATGGGGGGCAAACGGGGGCACTTTCTACTGCCGTAGACAGAGTCTGCTTTAGTGGGGTGCTAGGATTCCGCCTTGACCCGAGGGCAGAGAGTGCAGTGGGGTGCATTTTCTTTTTGGGTGCGCGTCCTCCCCACATGCACGGCGAGAGTTTGGAGCGTATGGGATTGTCCAGCTCTGCAGTCTTCGTTCCTAAAAGGGATCGCAGTCGGATCCGCGTGCATTCTCCGGACCCATTTTGCAGGCGCCCTCATTCTGCACAGGGGCTCCGACCCTTCCTGTCGCCCCGAGTGCGGGAGCCACGCGGAGCTGTGTTGAGCGCCAGCTGGCCGTGTTGGAGCGTGAGAGGGCAGCGGGGCAGTAGGACTGTGGAGCAGCCCCTCTCTGGGAGCTTGGCAGCTGTCATGCCGCCGCTCCACCAGCAGATGTCAGTTTAAGCTCGGGCGTGGGGAAGCGGAGTCCTTAGGGAACAGCTGCCACAGCTGGGTGAAAGCGACCTCTTAGATCCGGAGCCCTGGTGATGGGGAGTCCTGATGGTCGGCAGATGGGAACCGCCAGCAGCTCCGCGGGAGGGAGAAAGACGGGCCTTTCTGCTCTCGGAAAGAGGCTCAGAAACCCACAGAGGCAGTTCTGACCCGTCCTGCCGGGTCACTCGCGGTGAGTCGGAATGGACTGGAGTTTCTTGGAGTTCTCGTGTCATTCCCAGCATCTCTGCCATTGTTCCTGGAGTGTCTGCTCTGCCCAAAGCAGAATCCCCCAGCCCCGCACCGCCCCTCCCTCCCCCTCAAGACTTTTCACTCAGCAGGGGCCGAGTGTGGAAGGTTGTTCTGGAAACCACCTCCCCGATCCCCGGGGAGCCTCTGGTAAACAACAGCTCATTCTCATTTACCAACCCCCAGGTGGTTTCACGGGCACCTCTCTGGGAAAGAAGCCGAGAAGTTACTAACAGAGAAAGGGAAACACGGGAGCTTCCTGGTGCGTGAGAGCCAGAGCCACCCCGGGGATTTTGTCCTGTCCGTCCGCACCGGCGACGACAAAGGGGAGAGTAGTGACGGCAAGTCCAAAGTCACCCATGTCATGATCTGCTGCCAGGTAAGGCCCCCCCCCCGCCAGGCCCCGGGTCCTCCACAGCGCCCCTTGTGGGGCGATTTCTCTGCTGAGGGAAGCAGCACACACCCCTGTGTCCAAAGTCCCAGCTTTCCCTTGCTCCCTTGGTCCAGGGCCCCAGCCCGTGCAGTCGGAGGGTGTCGGCATCCCCAGCATCGTCAGCTGAGTCGTCTCCAGCAGATTCAGCCACGACTCCGGGCATCCACTTCTGGGAGATTGCTGCTGGTGTTTCTAAAGCTTGACTCCGGCTCAGTCTGGCCTGTGGCACCCTGCTTGCCCACTTGTTGCAGCACGGTCGCTTCGAGGTCAGGAGAGCCAACGCCATCTCTTTCTTGTTTGCAATCTGGTGACTGGAGCCAGGAGGTCGCAGCTTTGTTTTGACGTCATTTCTGCAACAGAAACTTGGGTGGTTTTACTTAACCATTTTTAGATAATGGCTTCGTTGAGACGGCATTTGCGTGATGCGTTGTTTACAAGTGGCCAGCGAATTCAGTGGTTCTCAGAATATGCACAAAGTTATACAGCTACAGCTGTCCGTGTGAACTAATTCCCAAGCAGTGCCATCAGCCCCCAAAGAAATCTGAATTCACCTTAGTCAACACCTCCCTGTCTCTCTCTTCTCTCTCTCTTCTCTCTCTCTCTCTCTCTCTCTCTCACACACACACACACACACACACACACACACACACCACCGCACCCCCTGCGTTTACCACTTCTGGGAATCTGCTAGTCATGAAGTCTGATTTCTTCACTGAGCACATTTCCTCAGCTCACCTGTGCTGTAGCGGATGCCAGCATGACCTTTCTGGCATACATTGTAATTTCCAGACTCCTGTAAAGGTTCGTTTTCCCCAAGTTTTGTCCCTGTTCTTTTATGGTGAGATGGGTTTCTAAGGGTCCTTAGTTTGTCGTTCAGGGAGTGCCCCTCACCTCTCTAGTTATCTCTTTAAAGGATCGTCTCCAGATAGTGTCCTAGGCTGATTGTGTTTTCTTTGCTTAACTGTTTTTCTAACGCTGCCCTTCAGTAGGCTATGTGGATCTTGTAAGGAAAAAAAAATGTCCTGGTCTGTGTTTAAGGAGCATGGCTGGTGCTGTGAGTTAGGAGGTGGGCTGCTAACTAATGGTTTGTGGTTCAAATCCACCAGCCGCTCTGTGGGAGAGTAATGAGGCTTACTCGTCCTCTGGAAAATATACAACTTCCGAACCCCACAGGGGCCGTTCTGTTCTGACATGAAAGGGTCACTGTGAGTTAGAATCAGCTCAAATGCAGCTCGTGAGGCTTGGTTTGCTGTAAACTGCCCACCAGTACTGCCACCGCCAGTCTCAGTTGGTAAAGCTTCCCAGAAAAAATGTTGTTTTCCTTCTACTCAGCAGTCCTTTAACTTGAGTAAAGAGTATAGTTTGTTTTTTTAAATTGGATTTCTTCATCCGTTTTCATGAACTCCCGAGGGAGAAACATTTTAGTGGGCTGGTAGACCCGGGGTCCTTTTTCAGCAGCCCAGTCACGCGCATCTATCGGTCTCTGCCTTCCCGTTCCCCATGTTGCTTCCTGTCCCCGGTGGTCGTGCAGCTGTGGGGTCTCTCCATTCCCGGGCCCAGAGGCAGCCTCTGGTGTCATAGGCGGGGACGGCCCTCACGTGACACGGAGGTCCCCCCATTTGGTCGCTTTCTCTGGGCAGGAAATGAAATACGACGTGGGCGGCGGAGAGCGCTTCGACTCCCTGACGGACCTCGTGGAGCATTACAAGAAGAACCCGATGGTGGAGACCTTGGGCACCGTGCTCCAGCTCAAACAGGCGAGCAGATCGGCCCCCTCCCGGCCACACCCCACACCTGCAGAAGTGGAGCTATAGGGGACCTGCCCCCCCCCCCCCCCCCCCCCCCCCCCCCCCCCCCCCCCGCCCTCCTCTGACGCACCTGGAAGCCAATCCCGATAGCTTGCCTCTTCCGAGCTCCCCGCCCAAGACGCTGCAGATCCCTCACGGCGCTCATTTCCCAAGTCTTCACCCCCCAGAGGTGGGAGGTGATCACACGGACTCACTTGGAAGCAGGGTTCTCTCAAAACATGCCTTGCTTTGGTGAACTTGGTGGCAAACGAGACCATCAAGAAACACTGTGAGAGAGACAGACGCTTCGAGTAAAGTATGTGTGCAGAGGGAAGAAAGATAATGTACCCTGACCAAACCGCCGTGTGGGGGTGTGTGTGTGCACGCGTGTGCGTTTCACAGTGACACTGGGTTAGGCCACTTTGAACGTGAATGACCGGGCCCAGTGAATTGATTCCCCCTCTCGCATGGCTCTCACTATAGAAAGAAATCAGTCTTCATTCTTTCTTCTTCATTAACACCTATTTTTTTTTTTTAATTTCACACCGTCTGCTGACCTCGATTAGCCTCTCAACACAACTCGAATTAATGCTGCCGAAATCGAGAGCCGGGTGCGGGAACTGAGCAAGTTAGCCGAGACCACCGACAAAGTCAAGCAAGGCTTTTGGGAAGAATTTGAGGTAAGTTATTAAAGACTTAAAAAAAAAAAAAATCCAGGTCTGTTTTTCAGCTGCACTCTGCACCCTCCCCGAGCTGTGCTTCCCTTAGAGCCAATCCCAGATAGCTTTAATCTGACCACCTCATTATCTCTACACGCATGGGCTCTTGAAAACAACAAAACAAAACAAACCAAAACTGCAAGCCTCCAGCTCGTCTGGGTCTGGAGTGACCCTGTGCATTCCTACAGTGCTTACAAGAACAGTTTTGAAACGCTTTGAGGCTTTGTCCTGTACCATTTCCAGAGCGAGGTTATAGAAATTTCAGACGAGGGAAAAAACCAACAAAACTGCAATATTCCATCATACCTAAAATATTAAGTCATTCCTTGATATTGCCACATCGGAACCAGTCAGTTTGCTGATATGTACATGTATGGCTGCCTACATGTATTGCATTTTTTTGCACAGAATGCAGCCATGTAAGTCGCTCACCCGACCATATAACAACCTGCCTAGCACCCTTGCAAAACTGCCAGGGGGTCAGGAGTGGAGTCGTTCCCAAACTGTATCACATGCCTTTTTCTGCATGAAAACGCGGTTATGTATTTGCTTAACTCCCTTTTTTTTCCTCCAGACCTTTGTACTGCATGTTACACCACTGTTCACGCAAACCGTGGATGGGCATTTCAGTAGTTTTCTAATGTGTTGCCAAGAGGATTGCAACAAATAACCTTGTGCATGCATCTTTTCATAGTTTTGCAGATGGTTACACATGCCAGCGGTTTTGTTCAATGCTAGCGTTTCTGTAGTCCGTATTTTTTGTTTTGTTTTTATAAAGATTGTTTTTCATCTTTAAATTTTTTCAAAAGTCCATGGATGAATGGAATGAAAAGATAACGGACTTTTTGGTAGCGTCTCTATAAAATGTGCAAGACAGACTTTTTAGTTCAGCTTGGGAGATGTTGGACTTCTCTGGTCAGATAGCAGAAACAATCAGCTGTTTGATGATCTAGACCTCTTTTAATGTTGGGTCCCCTTTTAAAAATGCGGACTAAGGAAAAAAAAAATAAGAACCGTACTCACGGGAGGTTTTGTTTTTTTCTCCTCTTCCCCTTTGCTCCTTTGGAGCCGCTGCTGGAATTGAACCTCCATCCCAGTGGGCCGCGGTCCCGAGCACAACCAGGATGCCACCGGGGCTCAGCCCCAGAGCTTGTTTTTGTGTGACCGTTTGAATTTTTTTTTTTTTTTGAGAACAAGCCTTGCCTTTCTCCATGACGCAAGCCTCTTGGCCTGCAGCGGGCCGGGGAAGTTTGCACTTTGTGCAGGCTTTTTAGCCTGTCCCTGCAGAGCTGTCACCGAGGGCTCCACTGGCCAGCCCGCGCCTCCAGCACAGGCCCTGGCTGTCCTTGCACCCAGAGTGCGGTTGGCTTTTCTGAGCTCACGCCCGCCTTAGGGGAGCTACAGAGTCCCCCTCGGGACGGTCGGGTTGGATAGAGGCAAGCCCGTCACCGAGGCCCTCCAAAGCCGTGTCTAGAATCACAACCCTCGTGGGTGGCCTCCACCAGACATCTGCCGCTCTGACCACGCCCCACGCCACAGTGAGCAGCAGCGCCTGTTTTCCCCACCAGGGCTCCAACCCCGCGTTGGACAGCACCCCTGCAGTGGACACTGGAGCCCTCTCCAGGATCCTCTACTCCAGACCTGCACTCGACCTTCCTCTGGGCAGAGGATCTCAGAGGTCAGGGCTTTTTGCCACCAGTCCCACATTCATTCTAGAGACATCTCTTTGTTTCCTCCAGGAAGTTTTCTGCCGTTCTCTCTCTCTCTCTCTCTCTTTCTCCCTCCCTCTCTCCTTCCCCTGTCCTATGTTCTCTTCCTCCTCTTTTTTCTCTTTTTGTCTCCTCTTCCTCTCTCTCTCCCTTCCTCCCTCTCTCCCCTCACTGTTCTGTTGCTTCTTCTCTTTCTGCTCCACTCCCTCCCCCCTTCATCTTTCCTCTGTTCTTTGTGCTCTCTCCCTCTCCCCCTTTTCCTTGGCCTTCTTCCATCCTCTTTTTCTCACTCTTTAGTTCCTTCCCTGCTGGTGATGAGCATTTCTCCCCGAGGTTTGATATGTGGAATCTGACTTCTGTACGGACAGTGGTTTGATATGTGGAATCTGACATCTGCACAGACAGTGGTTTGATATGTGGAATCTGACATCTGTGAGGACAAGTACGCACCGTGGTGTCTTTACGTCCTCTAACATCGCTGTCTTGTCTCATCCCCCACTGTGCTTTGTGCCTGGCTCCTCGGACTGGTTGCCCATTTCCACGGCAGGCCCTGTCCTCGCCTGGAGCTGATCCTGGCACACCAGGGTTGGCACCCCATCGAACCGCCGTTTGCTCAGCTTTCTCAGTCAGTACCCTGTAAGCGGAGCCCTTCGAAGCGCCTGTGGCATTGGCATTGTGCCGTTCGCCAACGATCTTCCTCAGTTATAGCACCGACCAGATACACTTTTCCCCTCGCTAGTTGAGGTGGGTGGCAGGCCATCGTGGACGCCGTCCACCATATCGCCGTGTCCCCCCTTAAAATGAGTGACGCCTCTGGAAGCTGCTGGTTTCTCTGATCCCCCTGGTCCCCAAACGCCTCCCGTAAGGTGCCAGGGCTTCCAGCCAACCGTCACCGTGAAGTTTGAGGTTTGCCCTCCCTCGTGACGCAAGCTGGATTCTGCTCAAACAGACTATCAGTGAAACAAACAAACAGAACCTGACGCACCGCCATGGAGTCATTTTTGACTTGTGACAGCCCTGCAGGACAGGGTAGCACTGCCCCCGTGTGTTTCTGAGACTGTGATTTGGTACAAGCGTAGAAAGCCTCATCTTTGGCCCCAGAAGCAGCTGGTGGTTTTGAACTGCTGACTCAGAGCTGAGCTGCCCAACATCATCTTTATAATAAGTAAGGAGGGCTTTATTTTGTTGCCTCCCCCTCCCAAAATGGAAAGCCATGCATAGTTTTTTTCATAATAACGCCTTTTCCATCAGCTCTTTGAAAGTCCCTTCACGTGCCTGTTTGTTTTGAACACAGGCACTCATTTTTTGCGTCTTGTCTTAGTGCGCTAGTGCTACTGTAACAAAATACTGGAAAGTAAAGTAGGTGGGTGACTTCAATGACCATCAAGTCAAGTTTTCTGTGAAGTCTCGAGGCTGGGAGTCAAAGCCCGGGTATCAGCTGGGTCCTTCTTTCTGGGGTCTGTTGAGAGAGGAAGTGTCCCAGCCTTCTCTCCTCACTCCTGCTGCTGGCGGGGAATCCTGGTCCTGCCTTTGCCTTCGCTGTGGACCAAAGAAAGCACCTGCCTCCACTGTCAGGGTGTCCCTCTTCCCCCACTGTGTAGGACCGCCTCTGTGTGTGCATTTTAAAGAATGGGCTCACGTGATTGTGGGACACCGCCAAGTTCTAAGTTCGTAGGTCAGGCAGTAGGAGTGTGAAGAAGGAGGGATTTGGGCAAGATGTCGACTTAAAGTCTAGAGGCATAAATGTGGTGTTTTTTGGGTTGAGCCCCGGTGGCGTAGTGGTTGTGCGTAGGACTGCGGTCCACTGGGATGGAGGTTCAATTCCAGCAGAGGCTCCACAGGAGCAAAGGCTGGGCCTTCTACTCCCACCACCAGAGGGCAGTGATGCCTAATAAAAAAAAATAAAATGTGGTGTTTTTTGTTGTTTTTCACTCTAAGACCCTCACCTGATGGGAGGAGGCCCACTAACATCACGGAGCATAATTTTAAGGCCAACTCACTTGGTCGTCATCGCATCCAGCTTCGTATTGGACCAAAGCCTCTAGCCCAGTTGGCACATAAGATTAACCACCATTGATCGAGGTAAACTAACCATCGCTTCTCAGCCTTCTGGCTCAGATCAGAATAGAAGGAAACCGCTCTGATCGTGTTTGTCATCCCTCAGACTTAGAACAACCCACACACCAACTCACGGTAGGCTACCGAGCCTGTCACTGATTTTGTTGTTTGTTTTCTTTTTTAAAATCATTTTACCACAATCCTACCACAATCCATCCATTGTAGGCCAAGCACATTTGTACATTCGTTGCCACCATCGTTCTCAAAACATTTGCTCTCTATTTAAGATCCTGGTATTAGCTCCTCATAGTTCACCCTGCAACCCCTTCCCATATGAAAACTTGATAACTCAGAAGTGGTTATTTTGTCATGTTGTACACTGTCCAATGTCTCCCTTCACCCACTTCCCTGTTGTCCATACCCCAGGGAGGAGGTTATGTGTAGATCCTTATCATCGGTTCCTCCTTTCTCCACCTTCCCTCCACCCTCCTGGTATTGCCACTGTGGGCACTGGTCCTGAGGGGTTCATCTGTCCTGGATTCCCCGTGTTTCCACTTCCTGTCTGTACCGGTGTCCCTCCTCTGGCCTCGCCGCGTTTGTAAGGTAGACTTGGGACCATGAGGGTGGTGGGGAGGAAGCCTTGAAGAACTGGAGGAAGGTTGCATGTTGCGCCATTGCTGCCCCGCACGCTGACTGCTGGGCCCGTCGCTGTTGACGGGATTAGAAAGCCCCGGCTCGCTCCCTTGGAGAAAGATGGTGGTGGTCTCAAACTGCTGACTGTGGAGATCGCAGTCCCACGTGTACCCACTGGCCCCCTCAGATCTTACGAGAGGGAAGGGTCTCCATTTGTTGAGAGAAGGGACCCGAGCTCAGAGAGGAAGACAACTGTCTAGGATGGCCCAGGCGACCATCGGCCGAGATCAGAACCCTTCCTGCCCGGGCCAGGATCTCCGGTCCCCATCTGCCCAGAAGACCTGAGCCGCTCTGACTTCTCTGTGCACACACAGCTCAACCTCCACCCACCCCTATCTGTTCTCGCTGGACCCCTCAGCTCGCTCTTCTCTAAAACCCCCCACGGCTCCCTGTTTCCTGCGGCAGGCACAGGGGGCTCAGCCACACGGGGCTTTTTTTTTTTTTAATTTAATTTACACACCTTCACTTTGAAGGCGAGGGCAGGAAAGTCCCCGGGGCAGGGCTGGAGAAGGGTTGGCGGAGGCTGGGACGGTGAGGCCTTCCTGTATGTTCTCCCACGCCACGCTTCTCTGCCTTCAAGCTGCTGCGATTCTTCCGCCCAGCCTCCCAAGGCCTTCTGCTCTGTCCCCCCCGCTGCCCAGCTCTCACCACTCCCCGAGCCCTGCAGCCCCGGTGAGCTGGCTGGCCCCTACGTTCCTTTCTTGCATTGCCCCTGTCTACAGCCTTCACCTCTTCCCAGTCTCCGCCGCTCCCAGCTCTCTGGGACCTCATGCCTGAAGTCCTCACCGTAGCATTAATTGCACACTTAATTACAGATTTGTCTTGGACGATTTGTTTCCGTCTCTAAACCAGACCTCCGGGGACTCTTGTCTTTTTAAAAGGACTTTGTTTTTTTCTGCTTCCATTCCACTTTGTTAGAGGAAAGGCTGTGAGCTGGTTGACAATAAGCACCTGGACAGAAGCCGACACTTGGTTGTTGGTCCTCTGTGGCCTGGCTGTGCGGGTGGGCTTCTCAGTGACCTGGAACCTTCTTGGGAGACCAGGGGCCTGAAGTGACTTAGTGGTGGACTTCTTGCCAATCGTGTGAAAAACCCAGGTTCATTCCCCATCACTGGAGGCCGACCTGTGGCTCTGGTGCTGCCGAAAGGAGTGGCAGGCTCTGACAACCAGCCCTGAGCAGCCCTGGAGCCTACCCTCCCACCCTGTGGTCCACAGATCACCTGAGAGGCGAGGGGGCTGGATGGCAGCCTATCCCACCAACTGGGGACCACTCCTCATCCTTGGTGGGGACTCCTTCAGGCAGCTCTGCCCAGGGACCGCAGAAACTCGGGGACAGCGTGTGGTGCAGTGTGGCATCAGGAAGCAGCTACTGCTGCTGGTCTGGGTGCTGTGTGGCCCTGCAGAGTGTGCAGTGAAGAGGGCAGGGAGCAGCTGCAGTCTTCTTCCGCAGGAAGGACCGGGGACCGCTGGAGGTAAACCCCGTCCATTGTGACAGGCCAGTGGTGCCGGCTTGGTGATGGCTAAAGGTTCACATCTAGAGGGCCCAGCGAGGGAACGCTTTCACACATTATTATTAGTCATTTCCTTTATAGAGCTCTTGAAACGTATCCGCCAAAGTTGAGAGAAAGTCACGAAACAAACCCTGCTTTCCCAATACTCAGCTTCAAGATTTTCCAGTATTTTGCGAATCTTCCTTCTGTCTGTGCCCCCTCACTCAGCAGATCTACAGACGTTTTTTAATAAACCGTTTGTGAATTACCGTATACATTCAAGTATAAGCTGATCCGAATATCAGCCTAGGCACCTAATCTTACCACGGAGAGACACAATGTGTCCAGCCTGATGGGAGACCAGCAACTTGCTGTCCCTCGGGGACTGGTGGGAGATTGCCAGATAGGATGGCCCCCTCCCCAAGGGCAGGGCTGGCTGGTTAGTCTTCAGACTCTTTGAGCCAATGGCCTGGTGGCGATGAGCAACGTCCCTTAGTAGATGGGAGGGAAGGGGACAGTTGGGGAAGCTTCTGTGAGCAGAGTCCCAATAGAGTCTTCCTGTCTTGGAAGACTGTTGGCCTTGCACTTGGGCGCACGGGGCTGGAGATGCTGCTCTTCAGGAGCCCAAGGGAAGGACCTGGGAGGAGAAAGAAGGGTGCTCAGATGTGATGACTCCAGGACCCTCGGCACCCAACTGTGCCCAGGACCCAGGTCAGGAAAACCCTGGACCCATCCTTCGTGGAGACCCAGGGCCACAACGGAGAGGTGCTGAGAAAACTAGCGCAGAATCAAGGAAGCCGCCAGCACAGTCCAGCCAGATGTCCTGCCTGGCTCAGGAGGCTCTCGCTGTCCTTGGGGTTCCCTGTGACCCGCAGAGGAAGGCATTGGGGGTCAGCGGGTGCCGGGTCCTGCTCTGTCCTGCTGTGTGGGGCCCAGGGAATGCTTCTCGGAAGAGAAAGTATCGGAGGTGGGCCTGAAGAATAGGGAATGCTTACTAGTCATTCAGTGAGCAAGGTTGGTAAAGCGAATTCTAGGCAAGAAGGTTTGAAGAAATGTGAATTCAGACCCATAAGCTTGTTTTAGTTTGTTGGGAGTAGCGTGCTGACCCAGGTGAGAGGCTGCTGCTCCCCCCAGAGCCAGAGCACCTTGTTATTGTGACAATGAAACGTCTCTCGTGAACAGGAAGCAGCTTGGCTGGTTGGGCACCCTTCCGTCTGACGGGGCAGCTGGCCCCGACCTCAATCTCCCCATGGCCCTTCTTCCTCTGGGGCCGGACCTGCTGGTGGTTGCCCAACCCGTCTCTCGTCTTTCCCAGGGTTCTTACTCCCCACCCTCTTCCCCTGCTGAGAAAGACCTAGGCCCTTTGCTTCAGGAACCCTGGCATTTTCTTTGGAGCTCCCTGGCTTCCAGTCTCATGGCATACGCAGAGTCTGGCCAGGTGGTTGCGAGGAAGGCCACCAGCCGTGGGCCTGCATCTTCAGTGTGGACATGGCTTTGTGGCCTAGGAGGGTTTGAACAGCTTGGTGAGAAAGTGTGCCTGAACTTGGCCATCCAGCAGTACCAGAATCGCCTGTATTCTCTCCCCAAATCTCAGTGGCTGGATTGGACTGTGGTTTGTGGGAATGAATCGGGTTAAAGCAGGCCTGTTGTAAACCCAGCACACTGAATCCAGATCTCTTCTAAAATAGCTTCTGCACCCATAGTCATTGACTTTCTTTCTTCATGGCTGCCTGAAAGATGATCGAAGGACATTGAGCAAAATATAACGATAATGAAGAAGAGCAGACTAGAAATGAATTTTTATTTTTTTTTTTTTTACTTTTTCAGAAATGCCTCTTTGGATTTCCAAAACTTTGACTCTTTCAGGAGCAGACAGCCTCTTCTTCCTCCAGCAGAGCAGCTGGTGGGTTTGAACCGGTGACCTTGTAGTTAACAACTCAGTGCCTCACCTACATCGCCAGAGCTCTTTTATATAGACATAGACAAATGCAAGCATATTGTGTATATCTCACGTGGTTTTGAAAGTGTGACACACACACACACATACACATCCCCTTTTTTTTGGAGGGGGGGCATCACTGCCCTCAGGTGGTGGGAGTAGGAGGCCCAGCCTTTGCTCCGTGGAGCTGGAATCGAACCTCCATCCCAATGGGCCGCAGTCCTGTGCACAACCACGATGCCACCGGGGCTCACCCCCCCACATCCCTTTTTTAACGTAACATTCGTTCCGATCATATTGGCATGGCCTAGGACATCCTTTTGAATATCAGTAGAGTTCTCCTTTGTGTAAATGATTGACGGTTTGATTTCAGCTGCGCTTTCCAGTTGGCCATTCCGGCTGCCTCCAACGCGTTTGCGTCATCAGCCGCGTCCAGGCGCACGTCCTGTGCGGGCGGCATGCCCCTCCTGGTGGCAGAACTGTGACGGTGTTTCCTTTCCCTTCTCCAGACATTGCAACAACAGGAGTGCAAGCTCCTCTACAGCCGGAAAGAGGGCCAGAGACAAGAGAATAAAAACAAGAACCGATACAAGAACATCCTGCCGTGTGAGTATGGGTTTTTGACCCCCCCCTCCCCCGCCCCCGGGTCCCTGGAACTTCTGCTGGGTTGGTGCTCCTGACTTGACAGCCTTGCGGCAGTGAGCGGACAGCGTGGCCATCTATGTATATGGGTGTCAGTGTCCACGAGCTTTTTGTGGTTGGGACGGTGTAATCAGATCTGAAGAGTTATGCTCAAAAGTCTACCCAAACCATTCTCTCAGGTATTAGAACCCGTGTTGTGTGTAGCCCGCTCCCGGGAAAGAGCTTTTACGGGTTTTGCGTCCTCCTACAGACAAACACAACCCAAACCACTGTGTTCCTGCCGAGTCGCTTCCAGCTCGTGGCCGCCGTGGACAGTTCCAGGGTGGGACTGTCCCATGGGGCTTGCCAAGGCCATCTTCTTCATGGAAGCAGGCGGCCTCCTCTGTCTCCGTGGAGGGGCTGGTGGGTTGGAGCCACTGACCTTCCGGGTAGCAGTCGACTGCTTAACCCCGGCATCCTGGGCTCCTCTCTCTCTTCTTCCTGTCTCCATGCTGATCTGTGCCTATCTCTGTTGTCATCATTGGTAATGCGCGTCGGTGAGAAGGAGAGGAAGGGAGACTTGACGTCCGGGGAAGGAGTCCTCGAGCAGCAGTCTGAGCGCACTTCGTGGTGCTAATGACCTCGGGGAAGCCTCTTCCGTTTCACGTCTGAGTTCGCTTCTGCTCAGGGCCTGATGACACTCCTTAGACATAGGGATGCAGGAAAGATGAAGTGAACAAGAACGTGCAGGCTCGTGGAGAACCTTGGTCCCTCCACTCCTAACGATTCCAAGCAGATTCCATGCAATTTCTCAGGTGGAGAGGGGGCAGGGGAGAAAGGTGCCGATCCCAGGGGCCTCATGGAAAGCAAACGTATAGACAAGCACGATGGCGAGATTGGTACAAGTCTGTCAGACGCGGGTGATATATGGATTGTAACAAGAGTTGGAAGAGCCCTCAGTAAAATGACTTAAAAAACCGAAACATTTTATTTCTCTCAATACGGCAAATCCTGAGGAAAAGAACAGTCTGAAGATGGATAACTATATTACTAAGATCAGTGTAGACTCTGTTGTCTGGGTAGAGTAGTCAGATTTAAAGCAACAGTTAAATATTTTTAAACCAAGAATGCACTTGTGTATTGGATGTGATAGTCCGCACTGTCAGTATCTTGTCTTTGGGCTGCCCGTCTCTTAGTTGGATACCGTGTTAGCTGCCTATTGCTGCGAATGAAATGACCCCCAAATGCAGCAGCTGAAGCAACACGCACTTCTTATCTCACAACTCCCGCTGTGTTGGGTGTTGACTCCCTGTCTCTCGAGGGGACAAGTCACGGGGTGGCAGGAGCGGCCCTTCTTGGGAGGCTTGACGGGCAAAGGATCGGCGCTGGGCTTCCTCTCGCAGTTCACGGTGCAGGTGCGGTTACTCTGAGCTTTGGCAAGTGGGTTTCCTCATAGCGTGGCAGCCGGCCTCCCTCGGAGCAAGCGGTCCCAGAGAGAGAGCCAGCAGGTGTGCGCGCCCCCAGGCAGACGCGGCAGTGGCTTCGATGCCCCTGGTCTCGGAAGCCCATTTGTTAGCCCTCCCTGCCCTCGAGAGAAGACGCGACTCTCCCTTTAGTGGGGTGTGATGATGAAACAGGTGTTGGCCCGACGTAAGCGCTTGCCCGTGTCATTCATTCAACTCCAAATGTTAGGATGCCAATGTAGTATTTTCAACGAGTGACAAGTGTGCACAAGAGTCTGCAAAGCTCTCCCCCCAATCCATACACCCACGACTCTGCCACCCACCTCCCTCCCCATTCCCCCCCCCGCCCCCTGGCAGATGACGTTAAAGCAAGTTTCAGACTTGACATCGTTTCATTTCTGTGTTGTTCTTTTTGTTTTGGTAACCATTTTATTGGCTCTTATAGCTCTTTTCATAACCCATCCTTCCATCCATTGTGTCAAGCACATTTCTACGTACATTTGTGGTCATCATCATTCCCAAAGCATTTGTTTTCTACTTGAGCTCTGGGTATCAGTTCCCCATTTTTTCCTCTCCCTCTTCACTCCCCCCTCCCTCATGAACCCTTGATAATTTATGTATTATGATTATTTTGTCATCTTACACTGTCCGATGTCTCCTTTCACCGACTTTTCTGTTGTCCATCTCCCAGGGAGGAGGTTCTGTGTAGATCCTTATAATCGGTGTGCCCTTTGTACTCCACCTTCCCTCCATCCTCCCAGTATCACCCTCTCGCCACAGGTCCTGAAGAGTTAGTTCATCTATTCTGTGGTTCCAGTTCCTAGCTGTTCCAGTGTACATCCTCTGGTCTAGCTGGATTTGTAAGGTAGAACTGAAATCATGATAGTGGGAGAATGAGGGGGAGGAAGCATTTAGGAACTAGAGGAAAGTTGTATGTTTCCTCGTTGCTATACTGCACCCTGACTGGCTCCTCTCCTCCCTGTGACTTGACCCTTCTGTACTCTGTGTTGTTCTTAGCACGGAACAATTTGCTTAGAAGTCTTTGTAGTCTCATAGAAAGTTGAAAATGAAGACCATACGGAGAATTCTCGATTACCTGTAGCCTACTTCCCCCAGTCATGACACCTTTCCTTAGGAAAGCCTTGAGGAGAACCAGGAAGGGGCCTTTGGTGCCCTGCCGTTCGCTGAGCTCCAGGCTTCGAGTCAAGCAAGGACTAGGGTGTGACGTGTGGTTGAGATCAGTGAAGCTGTCAGTGAGTGCTCGGGCCAGAGAAGGTGGAAGCAGCCGAGGGGGAGGATGGACTGATGGGAGCCGATCCTCCTGGAGTGGCCCAGGGAGCTCATGACATGCGTGTGCCTGTGTCTCTCTCTGTTCCAGTCGATCACACCAGGGTTGTCCTCCACGACGGCGATCCCAACGAGCCCGTTTCCGATTATATCAATGCGAACATCATCATGGTAACTGCCCCGCCTCCCACACACCCCGCGCCTTTTCACAGCCGCCCTGCCGACCCCAGGGCACCTCCCCCGGGTCTGAAGCCATGGCTCTCCCCTCCTCTGCAGCCCGAGTTTCAAACCAAGTGCAACAATGCCAAACCCAAGAAGAGCTACATCGCCACCCAGGGCTGCCTGCAGAACACCGTGAACGACTTCTGGCGGATGGTGTTCCAGGAGAACTCCCGCGTCATCGTCATGACAACGAAAGAAGTCGAGAGGGGAAAGGTACCGCGCTTTGCCGCCAGGTCTTCTCCGGCCAGGCCAGGAGCTTGGCTAGCGTGGGACCTGGTAGCTTGGCCGCGTCGGCTACTCCACAAACGCACTCCACTCACCTGGTTCCCGTGGGTGACAGGGAGGGAAAAGAAATGTGCGCCGTGTCTGGGCATACTTTGCTCGGGGTGCCTTGGCTGCTGGGATCTGTGGGCTGCATGTTGGCGTCACGTTTCCGTACTTTGCTGCCGATGGTTTCTGCTCGTGCGTTTTCTACACGGGATGGGTTCCCGAAGGGGAGACAGAGGCTTTCTCCCTGGTTTCCCGTCTCCCCTTCCTCTATGCTGCAGTTCCCTCCTCTGTGTCTGGCATTGTTGTACAGTCATCGATGGCCCGCAGTGGAGGGTTGATGGGTCATCCCTGCCTGGCCGTTTTCACCTCAGAGACTGTATTTTTCAGCCTCAAAAGTTTCCCTCGGGCCTCTATGCCTTACCTCTTCTCAACACGTATTCATCTTCCTACCGCTTTGGAACCCATTAACCATGACGTCTATTTATGATAACTTTAGAACACCCTTCTCATTCGGTGTATGTTTCCTGTGAGTCTGTTCACTCTGGGCCTCGGTTTCCCAGTTTCTCTGCATGCTTGGTAATTTTTCATTTGACACCCTACATTGAGAGTTTCACGTTCGGGATCTAGTTATTTGGGCAGCAATCGGACATTGTCTAGGCTTGAATGTAAGCCTTGCTAGGTGAGGAACCACAGCAGTGTTCAGCCCAAGGCTCCTTTGGCCCCACTGTGGAGGACATCACCCAGGGCCGTGCACCATAGGCTGCCTTCGTTCCGTCTGTAGGGGAAGAGAAAGCAAGGGACTGGGGCTCCTTCTGGCCTGTGTCCCCTGGACTTCGAATGACCTCCTTACATAGGTCTTCTGGCCCACACGCTGCTGAAGATGCGTGGGAATCTTCTGCAGGTCCTCAGAGAGCTCTCTCCTCTTTGGTACTCAGCCTCCTGGGGGGTACCCTGAGCTATTTGGCGTTCTCCTTGTGAGGGCCACGGCCTGGAAATCCTCTGCAGCCCGTCTGTTGGTTGGGACCGCCCCAGGGCTTCCCTTGTCCTGTGCTCTTCTCTGAGTGCATGCTGCCGAGGGTCTGAAAACACTTGTCTCGCCTCAACTCTGGTGTGCAGGTCGACCGGGGCCCCGTCACGCCCTTGCATTCAGAAACAAAAGTTGCAAAGGGAATGTATTAAGGCCCGCCTGGTACCTCCAGGCCATCAGGCTACCGCTTAGAGAAGAATGACCTCGCGGATCCTGCGAAGGGTCATTGTCAGGACTCTCACGCGTTTCACCCCGTGATGCAAAGGATCCCAACCTTGCCGTCATGCACACGCTTGGTGGTGCCGCCTCCTCTCCCCTCAACAGCCCCCCTGCCTCTAATCTGGTGCGTGCTCCTCTGCCCCGATCTACATATTATGCATACATACCAGGCAAATCCCCAGGGTGGCACCATGGGTGAGTGCCTGGCTGCTGACGGAAAGGTCTGTGTTCAAGCCCACAAGCTGCCCTGCTTCCATAAAGATCAAAACCCAAACTCCTTACCATCAAGCTGGTTCCGACTCCTGGAACCCTATGGGACAGGGTAGAATTGGCCCAGGAATGAAGATCTTCACGGAAGACGCTGCTGCATCCTTCTCCCAGGCAGACACTCAGGGGTTTGAACCACTGACTTTCCGGTTAGCAGGGAGCGCTTTCATTGGTGTCTGTAAGAGCCACCTGGAGTGCTCAGACGGGTCAGGTTGGTTCTGCCTCGGCCCTCCTAGTTTCATTCTGAAGGAACACGGGGGCTGAGCCCCGGTGGTGTAAGTGGTTGAGTGCGGGACTGCAGCCTGCGGGCTTGGCGGTTCAAATCCAGCGGTGGCTCTCAGGAGCAGCACTGGGTAGCGCCCACGACAACCAGACATAGTGATGCCCCCCCCCCCCCCCCCAAAAAAAAAAAAAAAAAGGAATACGGTGGCTCAGTGACTGGCTGACCCAAGGGTGGGCAGTCTGAACCCTCCAGCTGCAGTTTGCGGGAAGATACGCTGTCTGCTTCATGAGTTGACAGCCACGTCTACCCATCTTCTCAGGGGCCTCACGAGTTGGAATCACCTTGATGGAAGTGGCTTAGGTTTTGGTGTGAATGCAGCCTTCCTCTTAGTTATGAGTGAAGGGCAGTGGTTTTCCTGCGGTTTCTGCTGTTGGCCGCCTTGTTTTCGGACTCCCCCTTGGTGTGTGTTTGTGTGTTAAAACGATGATAAACACTTGACATGCCCTCTCCATGTGTATTTGTCAGAGTGACAGCACTCCCATTGAACATGTCACCATTGCCCCCATCCAGCTCCTGTTTTAAAAGGAAACACTTTGGAAGCCGAGTGTAGTCGTGCTTTGGAAACAGGGCCTCCCTCTGCAGACAGAGGGAGGGGGCCTGGGGAGTCCCTGAGCTCGTGGACCAGCGAGACTGCCCTTGGGTGTCTGCTCCGGGTGGCCTGGCCTTCCCGAAATCTGCACAGGAAAGGCAGATCCCTCTGTCCCAGCCCAGGGAGGGCGACTGGTGTCCATGCTCAGAGAGCTCGGTGGCTGCAAAGGAAGGACTTTCATGCCGGCTCACCTTGAAACGCGGGAGCCAGGGTCCGTGCCCAGGTCACCTCCGAGAGCTCATGAGTGGTTTCCATGTGGAAGAGCTGCGGCAGCACCTGGAAGCAGCAAACAGGCCACCCCACCCTGCCCCTCCCTCTGTAGTTTCATCTCGGCCCTCTTTCCTGACTCCCTCTTCACGGGCGAAGGCGGGGCGAGGACACAGCAGGCTTGTACTACACCAACCCACTCTCCCGAAGTTTCCTCCCTGCCCCTTGGAGACTCCAGCCTGAGACCTCTGCCCGCTTCCTGGGCTGGGAGGCGGAAGCTGAGAGGCAGTGGCGCCACAGGGCAGAGAACCGGGAGGGAGGCCCCAGTCGTCTGACCAGCCGCAGTCCTGCTCAAAGTCGTGACTGGAGGTCTTATTCCCTGGTGCGAACAGATTGTGGAGTTCAGAAAAGATTGCCGGGTAACCTTTTGAGGTCAAGGGCTATGGGCAGCATTTCTTGGTGGGGGGAGATAACAATTCTGGTCAAACATGCCCCCCCCCCCCCAACCAACCAACCAACCAACCAACAAACAAATAAACAAACAAACATATAAACTCTTGGATGTACAAAGTCCTGGAGAAAAGGCAGATTTCAGAGCACTGATAAAAGACCACACAAGTCATTCCAAGTAAGAGTGCTGCCCGGCCACCAGCCCCGAATCCATCCACTGAGCTTTCTTGTGCGTGATTTTCCTCGCTCACTTCCACCTGGGCTCTGATGCCCCCCTCATCCTCTGTCCCTCTGTCCCCCTCACCTCCTGGGGGTGTTCCTCTTGTTGACACTCCATCTTGGCGGCCGTGCAGATAGGGCCTGGGAGTACAGACGAGGTACGTGCCCTCCGCCCAGGGGGACTTCCAGCCCCAGGGGGGCTTCCAGCAGTTCTCATACAAATGGAATTGGAAGATCAGGGGATTCTCCCTCTGAACTCTAGCCCCCTCGCGCACAGACCCGTCACGCATCTGGTGACGGCTCTCCCTTCGTGGCTGCTGGAGCAGTTTCCCTGGCGCTGTGTTCCTCACCCCTCCGGCCCTTGAAGGCCGGGTGGCGAAAGGGGCAGCACGTGTGGTTGGTGTCCGGTGGATCCGAACATAGAAAAGGCAACTGGCTCAAATCCCCATAGGTGGCCTCTCTGAGAGCTGTTCACACTTGGGTAGATGGGGCGCCACGTGTTCCCACATGGTGCCGCAAGGAACCAGACCGTTTGGCTTGCAGGGCGCCTGGTCCGCATCCAGCATCCTTGCATACCTTCCCCATCGATGGGACTCCGAGCCCCTTAGCTGCCGTGACACCTTCCCGCTGGCTGGCGCGGCTCTCTGCGTCCTGGGTGCTTCCGAGAGAAGCCAGCTCAGGTTCCTCTGAAGCACGTGGCTGTCGAGGGTGCTACAGCCGCGCCCCCTTCCCCCTTCTAAGAACATCTGCATGTCTTAGCTGAACCCTTCTTCCTTTCCACTGTGGACTTCCAGCTGTGAGATACCAGTGAGACTCTTTCCTGGGCTCGTAGTCACTGGGCGACTGCTTATTCTTGTCCCACGTTATGTGAAAGAGGCCAGCTCAGTGGTTGAGCCACTGTCCCCTCCGTCTGGTTCCCAAACAGTCCCACCCCC